>DWPQ01000422.1:0-16867 GCA_018251795.1 Perichares adela
AAATTTCAGATCAATCGGACTACAGGAAGAGGGTTAAATTTCAATCGCTAGATTTGACCCAAATAAATAAATAAACAGGGCAAGCTAAATAAAACCGTCTAATAATATGTAACTTATGGTTACAATATCATATTGCGTCATTGATGAAGTGTAATGTCTTGTTCGTGCGTTTTTGGATCAATATTTCTGCCAATATTGCACTTACAAGGCACTAGCGACACCACGACATTTCACACGTTATCCTGCGGATCTGTGGTTGTATCTGCTCTTATTTTATACCTCTGTAATGACAAATATAATGTACTGAAGGAATGACGTACTTCAGCTTTACGTCCCTAAATTCAATTCTAAAGTTGTCGATAATTTACATCTCATTTCGGAGTACATTATGTTAAGTTGAACTACCGATGGCACCAACCCAGCGCTGGGGTCTGCACCAAATAGTTTAATCCCAACGATTTTCTGGTAAGGTTTTTTACACTCTAGCTAGATACACTATTCAACCGATTTAATGCAGTTTTAAGCATTAGATCTAGTGTTTCATGACGAATATATGTATGTCTCATACCCCTAAGTGATAAAAGTAGTCCACCCCAAGCATTTTATCTTATATTTTTTGAATAAAACTTTTTATTTAATTATTTTATGACGTGGCATTAAAAAACATACAATCCTAAATTTTACCCTTCTATCACCAACCCCTATTTTTGAATAATATATTTTTTACTACAAATATTTTATTTAGCAAAACAACGTTGGTTCAGCTACTATCGTATAAATTTGTACAGCTTACAAGACCTTGATTCCTTTAATCTGGTCTCCATAAAAACAAATTGAGTTAGGAACATCAGTTTGTAGCGCCAGTAACTGTATACAATTCAATAATGGAGGCACGCGGCGTGTAATAAGTTACGGTACGGTTTGGCTCGCTGATATTCAAACCGTATCAGAGTCAATGAAATCAAATTATCGATTGAACTCCGTTTTAACTGCTTCAGTGGCGACAGCGGCCCATCGGACGGCACGTGTTCAGGATCACGCCGCACCACATATAGATGGTATATAAAGAATCCCAAATTAGGTATACAGATTGGAATGAATGGAAACTATTTGTAGTAAAAGTAAGTGTGAGTGGTAAAAGTGTAGAATGTTAGTAATGAAATATTGATAAAACATGAAATAATCAATTGTAATATACTAGCTGACTCCGCAAACGTTGTTTTGCCGTTTTAAAGATAACAAGAATAAAGTATTTTTCCGGGGTAACAAGTAGCCTATGTTCAGCACTGATAGAGTCGGCCTCTAATGGCAAAATAATTTTTCAAATTCAATTCAATACAAATAAACAATCAAGTCGTCCCTGTTTATAATATTAGTATAGATATGTACATAAACTTTAATATGTACCTAAACTGTACTAATTATAATACTGTAACGGACCGGTTACAAAACTCTATATTATCTATTACTTGAAAATTCTACATAACGGTTTTGTGTTTGATTGGTATAGATACCAAAAAAATATATATATTTCTTGTTTGTGCATCTAGATATTTCAGTAAATAATTCAAATTGAAACGATAATTTTAACCCGCCGTAAACATCAGGCGACGGATAAAAATTAATAGCAATGATTTGGCACCGGTACATTTGTTAATGTAACGATAATTCTATTTTACACAAAGCAATGACGGGTTACAAGTAAAAAAATACGTACACAAGGCTAACATTGCGTCACATGTTCCTAGAAGAAAAAAGCTTCATGGATGTTCGCCCACGTCCAGTTTAGTTAGACCACGCTCAAGAAGTTGGTGTTAAGTGACCTTTTATATCCAATCTCGGAAGAAAATAACTGTGTCGTCATTACTACGAGATGTGAATCCCTTATGTGAGGTTATCTGGACATTGCATTGAATCCTATAAAACCTTATTGTTATAGTTCTGTTTAATGTCGGTCAACGCATTTTATGTTCGCAAACTCTGAAAGCTGTTGTGATAACCATACTGGAACAACATTTTAAAATCAGTTACACTTTTTTTCTTATCAGGTGTGGACGTATCATTATCCCGTATATAAAGCGGGTTCGTTATCTAATGAGTTCATTGTTAAATTCCACCCAGTAACTCAGTTTCATTAACATACCGAAAGGATCGCGGTGTTTATGTTAAAATACACTTTTGAACAATTAATTATTTCGTATCGGATATTTTATCTGCTGTCATCTAGGCGCAACCGAGACTCCGATATCGAAGAATCAGGCATCATTAAAAAACTAGCTCGGTTACAAACTCACAACGGACCGGTTCCACGCATTCTCGTTGGTTTTTTTATCGGCCGCGGTACGATCGGTTCACCAACAGCCTTACAGATTTAAGACTAAGGACAGATAATAAACTTTATTGACAGGTTACGGCTGCGCGGTTAAATTTAAACGAATGGTATCTCTTTATTTTATGGGCTATATTCATTATTTTTATAGCTTATAAAAAGATCTACGTATCCGAATTGGAGCAGCTTTTAAGGTACAGGGATTTCAGGACTATTTCTGTTTAAGTTTACAAAGTCACGTCTCATTTATACATATTACGGTTTCATAAAACAGGCAGGTTTATAAAAAGCAAAGACGTTATTTACAATACAAACCACCAGGAACGCTACATTATCGGCCGCCATTACGAGAAATTGCCGCTAATAGAGGCAATTTTATCGATCCGTATAAAAACTGAACCGGCCAACCGTGTTATGAGGAATTCAGAACGATTTTGAAAATCTCTGCGTCGTCTGGTACTTGGTGACTAAGTCATAATTATCTGTAGTAAAAAATCACTATTGCCACGGTTCCACGAAAAATATTTTTTTAACTTAACGGCTTAAGGTCTCAACTCGACTCAAGAGTTTGCTTGGACTTAAAGGTAGACAGAGCGCCTTACACCATAAAGAGTATTTCATCATAACAACCCATAATCATCCCACTGCTGAGCACGGGTCTCCACCTATACGGAGAGGGTTTAAGGCCGTAGTCTATGCTGGCCAAGTGCGTGTTATCAGTCTTCACACACCTTCAAGAACATTATGGAGAACTCTCCGGTGTGTAAGTGTTCTCACGACATTTTCTTTCGCCGAGAAGCAAAGGATAATTAATTTCTAACACAGACAGACTCGTAACTTAGAAATTATTGGTGTGCGTCGGGATCGAACGCACGACCTCCCGTTCGAGAGACCAACGTTCTACCGCTAGGCTATCACTTCTTGTTAAAGTGTATTTGTTCTCACGTAAATGTCATTGTCTGTATATAACAGGATGAAAATAATATTACATAAATAATGCAGCTCCTACCCTTTCACGCGTTCTGTCCGCGTGAATCTGTAAAGGCCGCTAGGGCCAATAGCAGAATGTCCATCAGAAACAAAAACCCCTTCGCGGAGATAAATTCGTTTAATTTTCAAATATCATAGATATGTGAGGTTATTTATCATTAATTACTCTTTGTTAAAACGCTTAGGAGTAACAAGCGCCGAACATTATTATTTTACCATTACCGACATATTATTGATTCGTTTCATCAAAAAAATATTTTTTATCGTGGATTTGTATATTGTTGCCTATGTGGGCCTCCCCACGAGCAACTGTTATCACTTACCAAGTAGCCCGTTCGCTTGTTTTGACATAAAAAAAACGTATGAAAAAGGATCCTGCCCAAACCAACTCCATTATTTTGGTTATACAAGTGCTTATTACGTACCATCTCTGAAATCAAATCCCAAACAAGCCGTAACCACACACCGCGACAACCCGAATCATTTTATAGTCCATAATACCACTCATATATAGCTGATTTTAAAGTTCAATTCACTTACAACTTTCATGTCGTAACTTTTAATATGTTTGTAAAATGGTCAAGACGAACAAAATAGACATGTATACGTTTTTATTATTATACACAACATTGTTAAAGCTTCTGAATATTTATTTATATAAATCAACCGGCTTAGAATTTGCGATCTCTTTACTTATTAAATGAAACAAACACCGCCCGTACCAATATCGCCCGATACGATTTTCAACGGTGTGGGAGACAGTAGCGATCGGTTTTATGGCCGCATCTTAAAAATAAAAGCATAATGTTTATGAGTAAACTCCGTCTTAACAAATTGACGTTTATAACTTCACACCTTGCTATCTTCTTAATTCGTTCGTGGTATGAAAACTCAATTTGAAGGTAAGACTTTTATGTCTTAAATCAATTTGTCGTCTCATTTTATGGATTCGTAGCGTATCATGCATTGATTTAAATTTTATTCTTGTAAATATATAATTTGTTTGGAAATAAATATTTTGTATACCTCTAGTTATGCTATGTCAAGAAAATTCCTATTTCATTTCAACCACCTCTTTACACAAATGGCTTCGGAATCATTCAAAAATGCGCGTCAATGTACAATAAGTATGTTTATTATTTATTTGATCGGAGGCATCGTACGAACGGATCATTGCGTTTATAATGACGACCAATCGACGAGAGGAATCGTCCCATTTATTTTTCCCATAAAAACCCGCTACCTCGAAGTAAGCATAATAAGTATGTGCCGCAAAGTGCCGCTATATTGTGAACATGCTGACGGAACGAACTGTCGATGGCACTCCATCCATAGATTATGTAGAACAAACAATCTATTATTTTAGTTGATAAATAAATACGGTAAAATAGTACATACGTCGGTTGTTTATTCTATTCAAGTATAAACAAGATAACATCTTATTCCCAGAGAGATACAATCGGCCTACAAACACGTTTTAAGGTATTTTACGAATGTTACGAATTCGTCATTAAAATATTTTGAGTATAAATAAAGAGCAGCGCCAGTTTCATCGAGAGCTATAAACTAAATTCTACAACAAATATTCTGATTTAACAATAACAGACTTATATTTCCTGACAATGATGTACATGGACCGGCATGGCCGGGACCTCGGTGAACCGTGGAAAATCTTGTAAACTTCCAATGTCAGACTCCAATGCCCAAGTTGAATTTTCAAATGTACACGTAATGCTCGGCAATCATAATATTTAATTAATAAATCATTTTATTGTTATTCTAAAAGAAGCACTTTGAAGCATTCACACCGAAGCCAAGAAATAAGACATTTATTTTCTACAAAATAGGCACTGGAATCTGTATAATATAAGTATTATACGAATAACAAAGTAATAGAACACTTAACTTATATTTTATGATTTGTATAATTTATCTTTATGTATCAACGGAATATTTAAAAAGATCCGATACAAGTCGGGTGCGAGAGGGTTCCGTATTGTAAATAATTATATTCCTGAAAAAATTAATGGGCTTAGAATATTCGTTATGTTTTCTTGTAAATTATTGATGAGCGCTTGTTATATCTGAATATAACTTAGGTAATACCAGTTTTTTCCGAGATAGAGATATTAAGTTTAAGTTCTTTTAAGTTATGGACTTTACGTGAAAACGATGGCTTAAGAACTCTTTCATACACCATCATACATCAGCATTCCTTTATTGTATGGAATAATTTATTTCAAATAGGCATAAATACAGCCATGAACTAAACATTTTGCTTCTAGTACACAAAGCTTCACAAACGATCACATGTTACAAAAACAAGAGGAAGTTACTAAATGACGTTATATTTCTCGTTTGTTGACTTTACACTGTTGATTGGATTGTGTAACACCTGCGAGAACATCTACTTCTGTATTTGTTACGCAGAGACGTAATTTTAGTTTATGGGTTGCTCTGATTTCTCTTTTCTGTATCACAAAAATATTTTGATATCTGATTAACACACCAAATACCATTTGATCAAGAAATATGCGTATGAATTGATATTTGTTTTTATTCTTTAGATAGATACAGATAAACCGAGTAAGGCTTCCATATTTTTCTGGTTTGTAAGGAACCCTAACAAGTGTATCGCCGCCTCGAGTGGTGAGAACGTTAAAAGATTTTTATGACATTTTTGTCACTGTCAGTTCCACGGACTACTTTACGTTATCTCTATCCTTTTAATTAACAGTTCTAAACTTTTATGTAATCATACGAATGAATTTAAACCACTTGTTTATGTAAATTAAGCGCGCTCACGGAATAATAAGTAATTGAACATTATTGGATGTATTTTATTTTTAAATGTATGGATTAAGTCTTCTTTTTATGTTAATATATGACAACGGGTAGATGGGCCACCCGATACTCAGTGGTCACTGCCGCCCACGTTGGATCATAACACCATAGGCATAACCGACGCCCACTGAGGAAGTAGGGGTCCACTCATTACTGGTTTTCCTACTCTGCAACCGAAACCGTTTAATACTCACAATATTAGATGAACTGAACTCTTACACACAGGTCCGCACCGCTTAGGAAATTATAATTTACAAGTTGTGCGCGTGAAAATAAAAATGTCGAAAAGTTTTTCCCGCGTATATCCGAATCCCGCGCGAATTTTAAGATAAAAATTTGCCTAATTTACTCTTTATTACATCTGTTATCTTCCAGTGAGAGTCCCGGCAAAATCGGCTCAGCCGTTCCAGGATTACCCGGAACAAACATACAGACAGACCAAAAATGTTATTTTGGTATATGTACCGTTTAAACATATATATCCATTTAGTAAGAAGCTGTTATTTTAATATGACAAACAGACACTCCAATTTTATTTAGTTGTAGGTATAGATTAAAAGATTTGCTGCTGAGTTTCTTTCGCCGTTTCTTCTCATACATGCATCTTTCCGAAACAGTAGTAGTAGTAGAACTAAAACGAACTACATAAAATGTGTATCAGTGATGCCTTTATGAATACTGGATTTGAATTACAGGAACTATAACCAACGCACGATTTTATCTTAACTGGTTTTAGAGGTAGTGCTGAGAAATAGAATGGATTACCACTATCAAGAGAGGATGAGACATATCGACACAGTCGCCAGCATTTCTAACGACTCCCTTCTTCGTCATTCATTAAATTAGTATAGCGTAGTGGTTCGAACATTTGTCTACCACACACAGGGGCCTCATTCAAATCCGACACGCACCTCTGTTTAATAAAATAGAAAGAAAAAAATATTGCTTGCCTTCGTGAAAGCAAACAGCGTGCGAAATCTGCGTACCTGCCAGAGAGAAATTAAATCTAAAACGTAAATTCTGCCAAACACTTTTACTTTGTGGTGTACAATGTGAGAGGAGACCCGAGCCTAACGTTGAAATCTATAAACCGCCTTAGACTTATCATAGACTTAGATTAACATATATTCTTATATAACTTATATTCTTAATCTGACATCATAGACTTTGTATGGACAACTCCTGTTGTGCGGTTATTAGCGTAACATTTTCGTAACTCACCAAAATTTTGCTCTCAAGATACGTTCAGCTTCAACTTAGGCTGAATCGAAGTGACGTTTATAAATACGAAAACTTTCTTAGCCTGAATATAGATATACATATCTCTATAGATCTCAGCCAATGAGACAGTCACCGGTTCTGATAATATCATTCGCCGAGGCGTGTTCAGGCCATCAAGACATCTTAACGCATTGTATATTTATCACCAAGAAAACATAAGCATGAGCTGGTTAGCTAGGATCTCTCCTAATTAAGTATTAGGGACAGGCAAGTAAGCATGTCATGTCGTTAGCCCTTAATACAAGTGTCGGTCGTAATGGCCTGCAGCCCTATACAGAAACGTCATTAATATTGCCAGCAAGAAATATTGACAGCACTGTACGACTGCACGTTTTTCCTAATACGTAATTATTAATACAGAAAGATGTAATCAGTATGTTATGTTTTGTAGCACAGAGCTGGATAATTGACTGCTAACTATTAAACGGCATACATGATTGTTGGCCGGAAAAAGTTGACAGTTTCAACTCGCTTTTTAGTTTCCCATCCGTCCATTAGTATCGTATTACTGTTTCTAAAACATCGTTTTACGCAAAAATCAATGACGATATTTTTATGTGGTTTATCGTCATGAATTTTTTTATTTGAATTTTAATGAGCGTAAATAGATTGGGTACCACATCTAGAGGCGAAAGAAATAGTACTGGTTACTAAACCATTAACTTTGTAAACAGCCGTAAACTAAAATTTAATTTGTTAGTTCATAGTTAATGGGCAGTTTATCAGCTCCTACGCTCAGTTACATAGCTTAATTCCACGTATGACATAATAAACATTTGTCAAGATAAGTATCATGGAATATTTAGTAAACATTTTAGAACGTAACCTGTCCAATGTACCTATTAAAAAAATTAAAGAAATATTTATAGACACTATATTTCTTCACAACTAAAACTCAACAAGATAGGATTAATATTAACCTACAACTGAAAAATCATAAGGAGTACCATGTAAGGTGTACTGTGTGACCCATTGTGCGCCAGAATAAAGCGGTAAAAGGTCTGATAGATTATCAGGAAGCTTTAATGCAATATTCTATGCCAATAACGATAATGAAAGACAGACCACCTAATGATAAGCGGTCTATTACTTGCTCTCTGGCGCGGCAATCCAAACACATCGCACCATTTCGCGGTCGATTCTAGAAAGAGGATGTTATCTACGCCAAATTATCAATTACAAAAATAACTGGGATGCATAGAAACAAATTTGAGATTCTGGCATCAGATACAAAGGAAGGTAATTTGATCTAACACTTGATTTACCCAACAACGGTATAAAAACATTCTAACTAAATACACACGATAAGGACATAATATGTTCATTGACCTTTTTTTCTGTACCTAAAGGCTTTCTTTATTTTTGAACGAGGATGCACCTTCACAATAAAAAAAAATAACAAAGTTCTATCCACCTCAGAGTATTAGTAACAAATAGTAAGTAAGAGTACGGTATAAGAAAATTGCTTCATAAGAAACAGACTTCAAAACAAACTCTTCTGAATATATCAACAAAGTCGAGAGTTGCATAAAACAGTGTCAGTAGTTGAACACAATTTTCTTTAAAAAAACAAGTACGCGATTTCTACATATCGAAGTGTGATTGAGGGACGTCGTTTGTAGCGGTATCTGATGGTGACGACGGCGCTGGTATGCAAAACGTCATTATCTCGCAATGCCTGTATTGTCTGTAACTCAAGTGGCCACTACAGGAAACATACGACTATTAAACAAACAGTTGGAACAGTTCGATGCAAAAAGTAATGTGAATTCTTTCTGGATATTTATGAATCTATGCTCGGAATGTATTGTAATAAACGATTCTGTGAACACAAGAAAGCTATGGATACCGCAGAGTATTTTGTAACGAATATTAAATTGACACTTTTTAATAATGATAATGGAATATTGACTACTCAAAAAAATTGTAGGACAATGATCTTCTAAATCAGTGAATGAAAACCTACTTATAATCTTAAACATAGTTCATTTAAAGCAATAATTCTTCAACATCTAACTAACCAAATCTTCCGAAGTTTTAAATTTCTGGAAAATGAATGCGACACAGACACGCAAAGATTTCGTATATTTCTCCCGCAATATAATTATACTTATTGTTTTTAAGTTTTATTGGAAGCATAGAGAGTATAGAGACCCTTATTTAGTTAAACTTAATGCATAGCCTACCGTTTGTAAATTGAAATGAAATATTAATTGCATTGTTTATTTGCTTGTTCTGTCAAGCTACTGAAACTCAAGTGCGTAACAAATGAAGTTATCTGTACGCTAAGAAATGTTCTGCATTGACCGATTTACAGTCCAATTATGGCGGTTGCAAATCTTGTCAACCGAGGTCCGTAAATCTAAATGCGTAACTTAAGTTGTCTCCGGTGCGGACGTAAGCAGACGTTTAAAGCGATTACGTTACTTGGTTTATGCCGGGGTTAATTTATTTGTTTTCCCTGAGCAAATGGAAGGGTTAAAGATCGGTGCGTCAAACTCAACGCCATCAATTTCGATGGATGTTATGGGGTAGTAGTTAAAGGTAAATAGGAGTGAATATTTCACAAATATTTACACTAAAAATCTTCATATAGGTATCATTCACTTACGCACGTATTAATTCTACGACTGAATTACTATAATACTACATTTGTTATACATTTATATTGGCAACTTAGATGTATTTTTTGTTGGTAACACCTGCCTTTTTGCCGCCATATTGTTTTTATCAGCGGTAACGTGCCGGGTGCGTATTTAAAATGACATTTTGTAACGTGCGTTGCCGCTTAATTGCATGCCGATGCGTACGACTGGCTATGATATTTCTACATTTTCTACAGTTATTTCTTCGAACGACTTCCAGCCTTCTTGGATGTCCGGTCGCCGGTGTCGGAGACTTTAGGGGGGTAAAATATGGCAAATTATATCGACAACTGAAATTAGCAGAACAAATTATAATTATAATCGATTTATTTTGTTTTCTTTGTGTTTTTCTCTTCCAGGTTTAGAAACACTACCTTCTTTAAATTATCATAACTTCTAAAACTAGATGCTTACGACTTAGGACTTAGATGTATCAGAAACTAATGTGAGTAACTTATACATTTGTGTATAAAACAATACCTATCGACGGACCTAAAGATATATGAGTACTTTCACATAATGAAGCGACTTAATCCTCGGCAGATAATACCATTGGTACGTTCACCGCTACTGTTCGGATTACTTCTTATTATGACAGAGATTAACAAAATCGGCTCAGCATCAGTGAGCACTGACTTTAGTACAGATTTGCAGTAGAAATACCTATATACATATAAAAATAAACATAACAACAATAATAATGCAATTTTAATTTTTGTAACCTGAGTACCGTTCCGTTGTCTCTGTATCTCAACTTAGTAGAAGCCAAATTATCTATATGAGGCACTACATAACATTTAATTTTGCAATAAAAGAAGGTAACAACAACATCATATTACGTAATAAATCCACGTAATTTCTACGCATAATCTAAACTCCATGATATTTAGAAGATACGTCAGACAATCTACGTTACTACGTTTTATATCATTTCGGTGTAACTTTGCATATTTTTTGCACCTCTGAGAAATACTACAAGCTGGACTTGAAAGACAGGAATAGCTAAACGTATTCATGTTCATCACCATAAAATACTGTTATCGTACTTCAAGTAGGTAATCTTAATACGTAAATTAATTCAGATCGGCCATAAAACGTTATCGGTTAAGTGTAACTATTTTTCAAGCTACGCTACGAGCCATTCATCTTAGTTTCACGCCGATAACGGATTAATTATGTTTTGTTACTTGCTAAGGTGCAGATAACATTAAAACCAGATTACATTATGCCCGGTATGATTCAAACTGAAGTCTAGAATTAGTCGTACATTATTATTAACCATGTCTCTGAGAACTTAACAAAAAATTAGAACTTTTGATAGGTATCTCTTGTATCAGTTCTAAACTAGTATACCTACTATTGAATATTATGAATTGCCTGTAATGATCCGGATAATGAACGAACTTCACGTCAATTTTGTAATTATTTATTTTGAATTTTATTTTATTTTATGATTAATAAGTAATAACAGTCAATTGTATTTCACCAGTAGCAAATTTTACGTACGTCGAAAATTCTAGATTTACTGTACCAATAGTGAATAAATTTTCATGTCTGCAATATTATGGTTTGTCTAATCGTATGAATGTTTTCTGTGATCAGAATGGGTGCAGTGCGCTGCAACGCGCGGCGGCCGACGGACACGTGGACGCCGTGCGGATGCTGCTGGAGCTGGGAGCTGATCCTAACAGGCAGGACCATGTGGTGAGTTATCGTTAGATATCATCTATACAACAACGATACCAGGCGTTTAGTTTTTGCGAGTGCTTCCGGGTACCATTACAACTTCCGACAATTGCAGCCACAAACCTCTTAACCAATCCTCGATGGACCAGCTAGGTGGAAAACACTCCTTCTTGTTAGTTATGAAAAGAGACCAGTGCCATGCAGTGGACTGCTAGTCGTTGGATTTAATTTTTTTCCTGGAGTAACTCTCAAGGCCTATATCAATTGCAACTTAGCCAGTAAACAGCCCCTATTGCAGCATCAATAAGAAAAAATAATGACTTTAAACTTATATTTTCCTCTCCAGCATGGCAACACAGCAGCGCACGAAGCGGCCTGGAAGGGGTACTCTCGGTGCGTGGCACTTCTGGCTCGCGGCGGAGACCTGCGGATCCGAAACGCTGGGGGCTTCGCCCCGTTGCACCTCGCCTGCCAGAACGGTCACAACCAGTCCGCTAGGGAGATATTACTCGCCGGAGCACCGCCTGATTTACAAAACAATGTGAGTAGAAAAGTTTTCATCTCCGGCTCATACTTGATTACTGATAGAGATAGCTCCTTGCTAATAAAACTTCCAAATTAATCTCGAAATACTTTCTAAGTCTTTACCAATTCTGTATATTACATGCACATTGCGCCTAACCACTTAACACACGGACGGTAAAATGACGTGTCAAACTTAATGTTTTCTAAACTGGTTAACGTATGACTGACATAAAAGAGAGCTATGGTTCTGCTCAATTTTTACAGATATCATTGAAATAGGCAGTGGCCACTGGTACAACAATTGCTCGTTTGCCATTTTTACAAAAATATGATATTTACTTCTCGTTCCAGTACGGCGACACCTCCCTGCACACTGCGGCTCGCTACGGCCACGCGGGCGTCACGCGGATCCTCATCTCGGCGCAATGTCGAGTCTCCGAACAGAATAAAAACGGCGACACGGCACTGCACATCGCAGCTGCCATGGGACGAAGGAAGCTCACGAGAATATTGTTAGAGGCGGGCTGCGACAAGTCACTGCGAAACCATCAGGGAGAGACAGCCAGAGACATCGCTACGAGAAAAGGTTTAGAAGAAATTATTGCGATATTAAACACCCCGGTCGCCAAACAACCTAAGAAGAAGGAACGACACAGAGACAAGAGCAAGGAGCGAACCATCGATGAGCCCGACGACGGGAAAAAGAAAGGCAAAGATAAAAAAAAGAAAAACGTTCACTTCGAGGTCGTTCCGCCAGTGCAGTGGTCTCCCTACGGTTGTCACTACTACCCCGATTTGCAATTTTTTCCTAAGCCTAAGTTAAGCTCGCTACCCACCGAACCTTTAAAAAAAGGCGAGCAGTACTACTTAGACTTAGCAGGAAATATAAAGAAGGGTCCTATAGGTGCCGGCTACACTTGCTATTGCGCTCCGTTCTTTAGACACATGGAAGACAAATTAACGGAAGACAAGAAAGACTTGAAACGACACATCGACAGGGCCCATGAGAAGTTAGACCAAAAAGTTACCGATTTAGAAATGAAGACTCAAGGGCAAATATCTGAGCTCACCAGATATGTTGCTGCTGAAAGAGCTTTATGTAAAGAACGACATAAACATTTAGAGCAATGGTTAACACGAGGGATGATGTTCAGGGCATCGGAGAGAGTGAGAAAACTCGACTTTAGTCCGAAAGGATCTGTGGACATTCCACCCATAAAGAGAACCCGGAGTTTAGAGCTGCTCGATGCGCACGGCGATAGCTGGGATAATGTTAACAGGATAATAAAAAGCTTTAATGAAAACACAGAACAATTTGAGACTAATGCCAAAGATCTAAAAGATAGCAAAGCAACGTCTAAGAGCACTGAAATTCTTGATCGATCGCCGCCAAGTCCAAGAAGAAAGTATTTGCTAAAAAATTCTAAAAGCAGCGATCACTTGGATGCGGGTCCTAGCAGATGCTCTAGATCGCCTCGCGCACCTCGTCTTACTATTAACCCAGAAGAAAGTAGGCAACAAAATGTGACAGCCGAAATTCACGTCAAAGCTAATAAAATATCAGTCTCACAATCGCCAGCAGCTACCGAAGTCCACGGGTACGAGGAAAGGTATGCAAGCCCCAGCCGACAGTCTACTACGAAATCTCCAAGCAGCAGTCACATACAATCTGATTTCAAAGCCAGCGATTCGGAAGGTGACGTTGTTAATAGAAATCAAAGAGAAAAAATTGCGCCTAATCCTCCGGTATGGAAAAGTCAAGTTTTACAAAGAACTGCAGACGACATAAGAAAACGGGTGATGATAGAAAAGGAAATGTCGGATGTTTTATGTAGAAATACAAAATCCATGGATATATCTCAGGATGGCTACGTAAAGCTCAACAAACAGGTAAATTTCTCGGCCAGAGAAGAAAGTAATATTGAACGTGAACCAAGAAGATCTGTTCAAGAGCTGGTAGCTCGAGTCGAAAGTCAACAGAGATGTCCATCTCCAGAAAGGGTGCCTGCGCATAGAAAACATGTTCCTATAGAACCTCATGAAATTCCTACATCACCAATAAAAACACAAACACAGCCAAGTCCCGCCACGCTGAAGATGCCTCAGCAGCCGCAGAGACCGGCGCCAGTGCTGAAGGAGAAACCGCCGAAAACTAAAAGATTCAGCTTACACAACCTGATCCCGTTCCCAACGAGGAAAACATTTCAAAGCCCACCAAAAGAAAACGGAAACAACTCCGAGAGCAGCGACGAAGAAGACAACCCTATTAGAAGCACGAACCAACCGGGTCCAATGAAAAACAATAATTTGCTGCAAACACTACCGCTACCGAACTACGAGACCATGTCGGTTAAATCGCAGTCCCCCGCGCCGCAAGTTCAATCACAATCATATCAACACGACGCGAGAGTGATCCCAAAGGACGCTTACTTCCACGACATACCGAACAGACAAATTCATCACCAGATGCCGTATCGAGATATGGTAGAAGGCGGTCTCCCCGCACCGCAGTACCCTTGCCAAGCGCAGTACGATTACAACGAGTCTGGCCTTCCTCAAAATCAAGTCCAGGGTCGAAATCGGAACCCCCTGTACCATCACCAAACCGGGGTGTTCGACGCTATGATGCAAGACCACATAATGAGGGAGATGGAGCGAATACCCCGCTGCTACAGCGACCACCTAGATCAGAACACGGAAATCGAGATCGCGAACCAAAACGACCACTTTCGCGGCGGTTACTACGATAACCGTCCGCCAATGTACCCGCACTTCAGAGGAAACCCGCACGGAGCGAGGAAGCCCGCGCCGGACCACAGCCTGCTGCACAGTCGGCTCCAGTCGCTGGCCATAAATACACATTTGACCGAAACGCAGAGCCAGACGGACCGAGAATCTCACAACGACTCTGGGTACAGTACAAAGGTGTACGGCAGCTCCCAGGGACCGTCTCCGAGCCTCTCGGGGCACGTCGACTGTCCCGACAATCTTTCTGGACAGAGAGTTAACATTATGCCGAGCGGAAAGGAAATGGGTGGACAGATCGGTGCGTCGAGCTTAGTGTGACACCGTCACTTTGCCCATCAACATGACAAGTAATTTCATAATTGCCAGTTTACTTTAACCATTAACAAGCTTAAATCGCGTTAACTTTACTTAGAGCATATCTTTGTTTCTCTGTCTCTCTCTCTCTATTAAAGTACGTACCGGCAACAAAAAATTGTTTTTTTAATACATCAATTATATAAATCATTGGTTTTGTAAAATGTTTATGCAAACTGTCATGTTATTTTTGCGACAGGTGACAAATAATTGTATTGGCCAATATAAGCACATCACGAACCGAATACCATTACCACCGCTAGAGGCGCTGTTCAATACGAACAATTTTTGCAAATTTGTTGGTACCCTCAACATTTTTATTTAATATTTTAAGCCATAACAAAAAGCGATGTGAAATAAATCTCATAATGTCACAATAATACTCACCTAGCTAAGTAAAAACTGCGAATTTATACTAAAAATCTAAGTGTAGGTACCTACTCTAAACATGACGTCACAATCTTAGTTATATTTCACGTTTAATATTTAGTTATGACGTTGTGGTCGCAGCTCGGACACACGATAACGTTTACATAAAGTACAAATAAAATTATAACTATATCGTTGCCATGTAGATCACACGTAAAGGATATTCATAATATATTTTAATTAACTTGTAATAAGGGTGTTTTTAATTGTATAGAACAGGAGTGTTGATTTAACAAACTTTTGTAATTACAAGTTTAACGTGTCACAAATGTAAACTGGTTGTTAAATAAAATATTAATTATATTCTGGTTTAACGAGTGCCTTTGTCCGTTACATTGTATTCTCGTTTTGACGTAGAATACGTCGTAAGAATAGAAATTCTTAGAATAATTGTAAAAAAAAATTGAACATTTTGAAATGAGAATTTTGTAAAGTAACTTTTTACGAACTACCCTCCTGTCTGTAACGTAGATGTAATGTTTTGTATGTTTATGTAAAATAACATATTTATTGAGTTTTATGTATAATAAAGTAAATTGTGTACTGATTGAATCTAATTAAACGCACTTTTGAAGTGAGACATCACACTACGTTGTATTTATTTACCAACAGGAAACCTTGACACGAGTCATATATTAAATAACTTGTCACTATGGCAATAATAATATGGACTGGTTTTTGACTTGAATTAATTTTTAGTATTATCTTAAGAAGGCAGCCTATATACCAACTAACGATTAGCGATAACAATAAGCCTAAAGTATCATCCTCTGTCGACAGTAGAAGTTGTTCATGTGAAATAATGAAACAGATGGAGCTGATTGTTATGACAGTAGCAGCCTCAACGACGTGTTGTTGATCTTACCACTGTAATCTAAAAACGTCTCACTATAAGCATGGCGGTAATGACAGTCCCTTCGGAAAGATGATGTGCTGTCACGCCAAAAATCTTTCCGCGGAGACTGTCATTACCGTACATTTTTAAAATAGCGTGAGCGTGAACGGTTACCGCTAAGATTTTTGTCTAGGGGCTCTG
>DWPQ01000423.1:0-16860 GCA_018251795.1 Perichares adela
CTGATTTGCCTGCGTTAGCCTCGGCGAATCACCGACGCCTTTCGCTCTCTTCAAGGGCTCGGCTTCCTGCCTTAGCCTCTTGGCGGGAGACTCCTGACCCTTCGACACTCTTATCGTATCAGGATCTGGTTTCCAGTTATCTGGCTCCTGTGGTTCAGGCTGAGGCACCGCAGTGGGTGTTGGTTTCTCCGGAACCGTCTGAACTGATTTTCTCGGGATGTCGTCATGTCGTCTCGGAGATGGCTCAACTTTTTCTTCTTGATACGATCTTATCTGTTAACATTTAAAGTAGAAATCAGTGATTACCAAGTTTTGATAGGAGTTTGCTTCGATGATTGTAGAAAATAAGTAATGGTGACTCTAGAAAATTGCTCTTCACGGTTATCGCTTTGTGGGAGTCACAGGAGCCCACGCTGGCGAAATATACATTGGCAGGCTATATTTAGATATCTTAAGAAGAACTCTCAATTTCGCAAGTATCCGTACAATAGTGTTTTTCGCCAAAGCAGGCAGATAACTCATTTCTGAAATGCAAATCATTGACGAATAGTATTCGAATCCAGCCCCTTCATGCGAGAGTTGATACTCCAACCACGACGAATTACAACCTTTTACTACAAATATTAATTTAAAGATTAGATCTTGGCAGTTCATGGCTTTGTCATTGCTGAGGAGTAAGTGTTAGTTCCTACGCTTCATCCAGCACGAAATAAATGGAATTCCATAGCAAAAATGGACACGGTAACTACACTGACTCTTTTTCTTTCAATCAGTTTCTACTGGTGTAGTCCGTTCACCTGGTAGACACGTGTAAGTCATGAATGCCAATACTTACGACGGCCGTGGACTGTCGCCGCTTGGCCTGCACCTGATGCGGCGGCGTACTGACGGGCTGGGGGAACTCTGAGCCCCGCCGCTGAAATAGACCCAAATGACAGCTCTAGTACATGCCGGGACAGGTCATGCTGGAGAATGAATTGAACCGTGAAAAAATGTATACCAGGTATGTACCATGTGTACCAGGTATTTACATGATATCAATATCTGGTATATGCACGTGATTATGAAATAAAATTATTGCAATTAAGATGGCATTGCTATAAAGTCTTTGTAACGAATGAAAGTAATTAATGTTAACTAACTTAACTAACATTTTAAAACTCAAGACTATATGGAAAAGAAGAGATAAATAATTTGTAAACAATCTCATTCATGTGTTAGTGCTAAAATTCTGCTACGTGAATTAAATGCTTTAATCTGAGGATAATGTAATATGTATGCTGATTTAGAATGTAAAGTACACTCCCTATATGTATTTACGTAAAACCATGTTCTCTAATCGAAATGTATATTTACATAGTCCTAAACAAGTTATGCATAATTCATTCGTGAGTGCATATCGCTATTAATTGTGATGTATCAATAAACAATATCTACATGTTCTTATAATGTGAACATTTGATAGGATACCTTGGACAGACGATCAGACATCTTGAGTGTCTCTGCCTCCCGGTAGCCCTCTGGTGTACCTCCTCGAGGGGCTCCAACTGCAACTAAATCACGTTTTATGGCTGGATACCATGTCTGTCCAATGTTCAGTCATGTTTAACGTCATGCTGACGATTTCCGTTTATATAGTCTACAGGTCTGTTCGTTAAGTACACTTTATTAAACGATCCAACATTTCAGTCCTTCGAACTCGATATGAACCAGCGATCAATGTAAATTAAAGGATCCAATAGTTAGTTAAAATACCAATGCTGTTTTATGGTTTCCGTGAACAAGTTCTAGATTTGTCTTGATTTGCCATTCATGGTCATTTGTAATACCAAAGGCATTACAGGTGGCCAAGACGGCAGCAGAGGATCCTTTTATTACTGGTTTACCTACACTGCAATGGAAACACTTAAAACATTTTAATTTAATTACGTTAATCTAGCACCTTAGCACTCGCATCTACTTAAATATGTCATATATGTGGCTCACCGTGGTTAATTGATGCATTAGAAGCTCGCCTTTCTATGCTTTTCGTTTCCGGTTCCCTGTACAACAAACATTAGTTAAATTATAATCGGCAACGTTTCACATTGCACAAACAAAAATCTTTAAACTGTTGGTTCTTACCTGTGGTGATGAGGAGAAGACTGTTGCCGACTTTTCTCTGACACACTCCTTTGCATTGGAGAGTGAGCGTGACCTTAAAATAAAAGAAAAGTATTCGGTTACGAAACAGGGAAAATAGTAGATTTCTGGTGTAGGTAACATTTGTAATCTGAACTAATTTTGACATTTATTGGTGCTGTAAACACATAAGTCTTTTCATAAGTACCCCATAAATGTGAATGTCAATATTGCTGCCATTTGTTCGTGCCTACATAAAATATCTATTGAAAAGTATTGTTGTGCAACTCACTGGGTGGAGATTTCTGACAGGTATACTGAAAAGTGTTCGTGTCCCACAGGTCACTCTGTACCACTATGTAATTCTCCTTCTTTCTCCTTTCCGAATCTCGTCTTTGACCTGAAACATTAAGCACCAAAGGTTAATAATTTCATAATTAAAATAACTTTTATGAATGTCGAAAGACACTCTTTCGAGCAGCGTTCAAACCACAATTAATCTTGAAACTTACATGCTTTCCGTCGTTCCATCGAGGAATAATCGTGGTCAATATCCAAGATGTCTTCCGGTTCTTGCTTCGGCTTCGGGGGTATCGGTGGGTCTCTTTCTTGGCCTAAACAAAAGAAATAGTTAGTTTCAACAATCATGATCTGTTTTAGGACGTTTGTGATAGTTGAATACCGAAATATATTTGGAAATGTAAAGGGTTTGTAGTTTCACATTACAGAGTGTAAGTAGCTCCATCCAGCCTCAAAAGTCGTCATAATGTGGCCTGCAAAACAACAAGCTAAGTTGTGCCGCCAGGTCCCTTCTGTTCCCAGGATTTACACACTCAGTTTAATCCCAACGGTACTCGAGCTTGGGAAAATCAGCACATATATATATATGGTTGGTTGGTGGATATATTAGTTTCCTGGCAGTGTTACTTGTGTACCGCAATTACATGGGGGTTCTTGCAACTGGAACTAGAACACTTACCAATGACTTTCCGCTCCAACCCTGGTGGCGGTTCCATGTCGTCTTGGTCGATAGACACATGCATGAGGTCCGTCAACAGAGCGCCCTGGCTGATGCTGGACATTCGGCGATGCCCGCGGGGCGCAGACTTTTCCCTCGAGTCTCGGGATGGAGTGGTCTTCGCTAGCATTGCCTCTTGTGATTTTTTCTTTTGGAGCTCTGGAGTCTGAATAGCAGAAGGTACAAAGTACTGTATTTCAGTAGGAGTAAAACCATAGTCACACAATATAATAGTTTGTTAATTATTCAATTAACAAATTTTTATATGTTACGTTTTTAGGCTATCCGTGAGCATTACCCTCTTTCTAGTTCTCTGTACAACGTGTCAATATAACTGCAGTTCTTACTTTAGGTGTAGCCGCTTTAGTGTACATGGGTTCCTGCACCTTCGCCGGCACTGACTTGGCCGTCGGAGTGTCCGATGGTTTCAAAGCTGGTATCGTCTTTGCTTCTGCTTTTGCCGGCTCCGAGAGCTTGGTGGCCTGTTTTGGAGTTTCCGTGACTTTTGTAGCAGGTTTTGGTGTATCTGGAGGTTCCTGTAACAGTAAATTATCAATATATCAAAGGACTGCGACCCTTTTCCATTATAATGGTACTATTACAATTGCAACGTCGAATTGCACTAAATTTTGTTTCTTAACTGTATTCATATTGTAAGGTACCTACGACGGAATAAATGTTTCTTCTTCCATCAAAATAAATTTACTAATATAATGAAGCAATTGATTATCCTACCTCCGTCGACCAGCCATATGGTAACTTAGCCAGCTGGTCCTTCTCAGGTACAGCCTTAGAGGTCGGGGGAGGACTCGTGTAGTCCAAATGGTTCTTGAAGGACACATTCTTTGTTTGCTCCTTCTTCGGTTCCTTGATAGTTACCTCCTTGATTTGCTCTGAAGGCGCAGACGGCTTCGGCCTGACGACATACGAGTATACCACAATGTTATGCAAAGGGCGTAGTTTAAAGACTTCTACATTTGAAAGTTAATCTTCAGTGTTCTATTAATGGCTACCGAGAATATTTGTTTTTCTTCGTACATTGACTATTTATGTGTCAGGGTATAGAGAAATTCGGAGAATGTTGAGTATTAAGGCATGTATGTGGTTTTACAAATGATTGGCTTAGGGAATTTTCTTGACCGTATCATGCTTTATTAATGTAAGTGGTATTTACTTTTCTAGTGTAGTCTGGAGGTTGCAGTCAGCGTCGGCGCCGGCGGACGCCGCGCTCAGACTACACATTGACGTGATGTCGCTCGTTTCTGTTCACACATCAAATCATTTAGTCAGTAACGATTACTGTGTCATTGCTGGGCTGAAGTATTCTATTATATTCACTTGGTTTCGGCCACAATCCGCACACTTTTGAGGACACTTAGAGGCGCCCAGGACTCTTAGACGCACTAGTTTCCTGACGATGTTTTCTATCACCGAAGCAAATGATAAATTCGTTTAACGTGTACATAAGTTCCATTTATATACTTACGTATTGTAATTAATGTTGTTGAACTTCGGGCACTGTTGAGAGCTGGATGGATTATCGTTTCTAGTTCAATTCAACATAATGAATAACTTCCAAGTGCTACTGTTACCGGGGTGGCTGAGGTTTTCTTTGGGGACTGGCAAGCGCGTCCTGGTCGTCGCTGGGGACTTTGAATCCCGCGTGGAGGACTCCGAACTGGCATCGCACCCTAGCTTGCTTAGCAGCATCTAAATGGAAACATACGTATATTTTTTTTATGCCACATGCCCCTGAAATTAATCACCAAAACATTACCGGCCGTAATGGAAGAATAAGTGCAGCCGACGTTAAGCCAACCGAATCATTACAAGGTTGATTGTAGACGTTGGAGTTCGAAGTAGATTTGCCGTTATCGTCTAGATGTGATCTTACGAATGTTCGTAGTAGAGGTGACTACTTACCATCATATCAGTAGTAGATTTCTTTATTTTCAGTCTATCATCATAAACGATCAAAAGACTACGTAACACATTTTCATCTGCCCCGGCCGGGAACTTCCCTCGATAAGTAGATCAAAAATCAGTTCATAAGCCAGGTGTAGCCCAGTCCGTAGCCCCGTAGGGAGGGTCCCAACAGATTTATATTGAACTATCGACATCTAAAATTTGTCTGCGTTAACGTGAATAGTGCGTGCGTTTAAGTGAATAGTGATATAGGTGAAGCCATAAACAATGAGTGGTATGTAGACCTGCAACTCGTTCTCCTTGGCCTGCAACGTTCGACGGTACCGGTTGTTGTACTGTCGGAGCTCCTTCATGCGGCGCTCCAGCTCGGGCCCCGGCTCGCGGCACTCGTGGGAGGAGGCGGGCCGCAGTGTCGCACGGATCCGTGCGCCCGCCGCGCCCGGTTGCCCGTTACGACGGAGTTCTAGAAGCTAATCACAAAGACATTCAAAGATCTTTTACCAAGCGCCTGTTCGAAATGGTAGTAGCATCAAAATATGACGTGCATAAGTGTATTGGCAAAATACCCAAATTATTTTTTAATGTTGAATCAGATGGACACTTTTATTGAGGAACAAGAAGATATTTATGACGGGACTCACCTTTGGTACAAAGACCAAACAGAGTGTTGCTGTGGTGCAGAATATGATGAATATTGCTATCAGCACGAACAGCGCGTCTTTGTGATCGGCAAGCACCTGGAAACAGAATCATTTTCACTATCCAATTCTTATCAATTATTATTATTAAAAAAGAAACACAAACTTCATTGAAAATTTCCATAAGTCTAATAAGCAAAGTGTCGTAGGACAGAGCAGAGAAGATATACCAGTATTATGAATTGGGTTTATCTGGCATGAGCTAACACACGTCTCATTTTAAATTAATTACCTTATTTTTTCAAGAAGAACATGAGCTCATCAGCTCACAGTCTCAACTTCGATAGATTCGAACATATTCAGATCCAAGACGCTTGTTTTATACGAAGATATAATTGAAGGCTCGGTTAAGTCGTCCTATATTTTCCGTCCTTCTTAATTTGTGGGTGTTTACCACGTGTTGGTACTTACGAGAGCAATAGGAGCGCCCATGATGCACATGATGAACACGTTGTACACGGACAGCCCGATGTGCTTGGAGTCGTTCAGAGCCGGGATCGATACGTGCCTCGTCTCCCACGCCAGGAATGCGCCAAATATCTACAAAAACTCCATAATGTTGCAGCGGACATTTTATTTGGTCTAAAATTATTTAAATATATTTTTAGACAATAATATCAGCTGTTTACTCGTAGAAGATATCAGATTAATTAATCATATTGTCACTTTAGACTAACGTGGTGGCTCATTTAGCTCAAAGTCTCTAATTAAGAAAAGTTCCATTAACTTATAAAAGTGGAGAAAAGAAAGACGGATGTGACGCCATGCCTTCGTTCGTTGTTCTGCGAGGTTCGCGTCAAGCGAATATTCTGCTTAGGATCGACGGAGACTTTTACATCCCAAAAAATACTAACAATAGAGTATTTGACAAGTTCAAAGAACATTACCAAGAGTAGTCCTTTATACGCGTAGATAATGCCTATAAAGATGGACATGTTCTCCGACTGACAGTACTCGTTCTCCTGGACTATGACGATGTCTTCACTGGTAGGATGTGGCTGGAAATAAAGAGTTTGAACATGTAATTAGTCTCCACTGTTTACGAGTCAAGTACGTTATAGAATCAGATGAGTGACATGTACCCTTCACATTTGGTCATCAAATTTATTGATAGACTAAATGTTTGATCATGATTTTGCCGCACGAGGGCCTGATGATAATAAAATATCAGAAAATAGTTGCTGTGATACTTACGATGGCGTCCATTTGCTTGGTTTCTCGGTAGAAGGGGTCCGAGATCTGCCACGTGGTCATGATGGCCACGTCAATACATAGTAGCACGCCAACCACCATAAACAGCTGATAGTCTTTTATCACCTGTAACAAATATACGTCAACAGTTAGTTATTGTAATGAACTTCACTTCCGGTTACTATTCTACAAAGATAATTTATTGCCTTAAATTTTTGCCCTAAAAAGTTTTACCACATAATTTATTAGATCTTCTGGACTTTGCCTTAAACGTTACTTGGATAATAGTTATTTTTCTGGTACCTTCTTGTTAAGCTTCACGTCAGTAAAGATGGAGTGAACTCTCCAAGTTTTGGAAAACATGGCCCCGAAGGCGAAGCTGAAGCCGGCCATCAGGAGCCAAGCTCTGGCCGTGCAGATATACGGAAACGCAGCTGTTGAGGCAGAAAGGAGAATTATGTCATGTTTATTCATAGCTTCACATGGAAACTATTTAAAACAATTTATTAACCCTAATTATGAAGACTTCATAATATTCTTAATACTAATTTTATAGGTGGTTTTTCATTAGTTAGTGGAACACATTTACAACGTGTTACATCATTTGTGCCATCATCTAAGGACTGTCAGTTTAGTAGCGTCTGCATCCAATATTGGAAATATCAGTAACTGCGGAGTACTCTAGGTATTATAAAACGTTAAAGTAGATGAAAACTATATAATTATAAGTAAGTTTAAGTAGATGAAAACTATATAATTATAAGTAAGTTTAAGTGCAGCTTTTTATAATTACGCATGCATTTAACATTTACAGAAATGAGCAAGAACAATTTCAAAATGATATTGCTCATAGCGAAGAATTTGAGCATAATGATCAATGATGACACGCCAATCAATAAACTAATTGAACAGAATAATGCAGTACTTACAACACTGGTTGTGAGAAAGCCTTGAAATGTACACAGAACACCACATACCATTAGACAAAGCGTCGCGGACAAAGGAAACAAAACCAAAACTTGGAAACATGCTGTCGACTCCTGTGACCTAGAAAACGACCTAGGTCTTTCTCAGATTCTGGTCTCGACAGACTCAACGGGATTTGGTTCCCAAAATTTGGTTGCAGGGTTCCATATGGCCCAGGGTCGAAGCTCAAGCTGGGGATGGGAGCAAGCTATTACCTCCACGCGGCGTTTCCTGAGAAAGACCTAAGAATGAATGAAAATGATGAGATCATGGAACAGCGTGACGAACGATGTGCTAGCGACATGCGAATCGAAAGTGCTAACATTTTAATATCGCTTTTAAGTTTCAAATTCAATTCGCTGACCAATGTGAATGTATTGACCAATTGGTCAGCGAAACTTAATTTAATATGTAATATTGTTATCTTTACCTTCGATCCGAAAGGTAGAGTGGACACAAAGATATTATATGATTATGTGTTAAAATATGACATTCATAGGAGCCTCTGCACCCGTCGGTACGTACCTATGCTGCTGAGACTGGAGTCCAGCCCGAGGAAGATCACACTTAGATAGGTAAGCATACAGCCGACGATGATGAGGTTGTTAAGATGAGGAGACGACATTTTAATATACCTGTAAATCAGAAGTAAAGTTAAATCAAATAAGTGTAACGCCGTGGTTACTGTCAAGACTGTTTTTTACAAAAAAAATAACGATGAGCCTTCATACAAGTCAAAACAACCTGAACCAATGTATGAAAGATTCTAAAACATTTAGGGTGAAATCTATAAACAGCGAATAGATTTATCTTAAATTTTACGTTGGTTTGCAGTATGTATAACTATTTTTGTACGGTTATTAACGTTACATTTTAGGAAGTCATCAAAATATGCACTCCATCACTCAGCTTCAGCTTATGCTGTGTCAAACTAATGTTTATAAATGCGAACACTGTAAACTATAGTTTCTGATAAGTCAATGTACGTTTTAGAGATCTCTTACAATAAAAACATTACCTTTGATTTCGATAGTGGATGTTCATGGCGAGGAAGCCGGTAGCGAGCAAGATGCCTAGACACGAGCACGTGACCAGCACCGTGTACAACGTGATGTTGACCTGAGTGTGCTCAATCAGCCGTAGCGTGCGATCCTTTGGAGGGTTTCTGAAACATTTCATTTTATATCATGTATCAGGTAGACTGGCTAGACTCTTATAAACTAACCGTTTTTAGCCCTAAGGTGACTATTTTGTGTTCCTCAGAGCATCCGTCCTTGCGTGGAGCGATATAATGCATAACAAAAAACCATAATTACAAGGAAGCTAACCTTGCAACTTCTGTCGTATTGAAATAATTGATTAAGAAACATTTTTTAACATTTACGTAACTATGACGGTAAGCTTCTTACCAGTGATCTTCAATTTGGGACAAGATGGGAACGTTATAATTTATCGTTTGCATGGATCAATATTATTTGGACATCTCAGATATGACAACTTGGAATATAATTTTTCACCACCTTTCATCACCATTTCCAAAATACATTAGAAGCTGATTTGACGTGAGATTAATTGTAGTGACAGATACTAATGAATTATTCTGAATATGAATACTCTACTACAAAATAAAGTCGCATAAAACACGGAACGTACTTCCCAATCCACTTGAAGGCCTGTGCATTGTTGAGGTCCAAACGGTCCCTCTCGGCGCAGTACTCCCCCACTTTCACCTCTCCCACCGTGTCCCCTTGGAACTGCTTCAGCAGTATGGACGCTTTCCGCTCGTTGTCGTAGAATCTTACTGGACCCTGAAAGCACCAAGTAATATGGGAAAAAATACAGAAAATATTTCTTCTTTTTTGTAAAAGCTTTTGGTCTTATCCCTCTATAGGTTTTACAAAGTACGGACTTAATGCTATTGGCATTCTCAACCAGACATCACAGGTTGATGGGGAGAACATGTGGTAAGTGACAGAAGCAAGGCGATTAAAAAAATAAATAAAAGAGAATACTAATTAAATTGAAGATGTTGGTGGCAGAGATGTATAGAAGTTCAAAACAAACTTGACTATTTTGCAGGTAAAGAACTGATAAGTGACCGGACATTCTGGCTGGTGGTTAATTGTAACCATCTACGGTAGATGGTAGCAGTAACAAAGCTAACCAATGCTTCGTCGGCAAGAAGTAACTGGGAGATACGCTCATTATCGGCTCTTCCACGCGGCAACCGAAACGCATAAAAACATTTCACTGTCCATTCTAGTAGGAGGGTAGTCAATAAATAAAACAAATTGTATGTAAAAAATTACCACCATGTACAAGTGTCTTTCGAAGCAAAAATCGTGGAGCAGAGCCCAGCGAGCCAACCCGGCAGTATTTACGGTATCTGTCACATAGTATGAACTATCGTTACAATAAGATGAACGGATTGTTTGGCCTCGTGACCATTAAAAGATGCACCAACAGATGATGACCACTCACAGTAACTCCCTCGAAGGTGACATTACTCAATGCATCCAGAAAGAGTTGCTCCCATTCTTTATCCCTGTACCGAAAGTCCTGGACGGTCTTCTCTTTGTATTTGAGCTTGACTCGATGAGCCACTGTTTGAATAGCCAATGCCATCGCCCAGATACCTATAAGGATAAACATAAAATAAAATTTAAAATAAAAATTCATAAAATCTTCAATGACAGAATTTTTTACTTTTTGATAACACTCGGTTTCTTAAGGATAATCACATTATATAACAAAAACCTGATTAAATCAATCTATAAATCTTCATTTGCATTCATTTACTCTGGGCGACATACAATTATACATTAATCTCTTACCATCATAAGTATATCCATGGAACCTGGAGTACTCCAGACCTCTTCGTCTGTCATATTCTACTTGATAATCCTTTGCTGTCTGCAACAAATGATTCAAATCATTTCATGTTCAAAGGCTGTACAATTGAATTTAAAAAGATAAGAGAAGGTAGACTCACAATCCCAGACACAGTCATTTCCCCAGTAGTGGACAGCGGTAGCAGATCAGTTAGTATGGCAGTGTCCAGAGCGGTGGTCAGGTCTCGTTTGGAACACGGGGCCCTTCTCATCCACCACTTACTGCTGTATGTACCTAACAGGAGCCAGGTATAGGCACGTCCATACATGTCAAGTCTGTGAATCAATATGGATCAATGTGAATTTTTATCGTTCGTCAACTTTGGGGTAAATGATGTCCAAAGTATCCTCATCGGCATCCGGTGTGCCCTGCTGATCTTCAAATTCTTCTTCAATTGCTTCGCATTCATTCTGGGTGTTTTTTTCACTAATAGCTGAATTTTGTCCTACTTATCTTAATACAGATGCTACATGTGCGTGGGGGGCAAAGCTCTTTACCTACCTTTGTCTTAAATCACAGTACTCCCTTTTGAGAGGCAATGCGACTAAAACGTCCCTAATATTAGAGACAGGGAAGAGGAGAAAAAGGGAGTAATGGGAACTAAAAAAACATGCAAAATACAGAACTGGGTCATATAATTCATCAGTTTTTACTTACTTATACGCTTCACAGAAGATCCTAACGGCCCACGTCTCGTTGAAATTCCCCAAAATGATCCTAACATCCTTTTCTTTCAGCTTCGATAGCGCAGTCCTCACTTCAGATGCAAAACTCTGCGTTTCTACGATTTCGAAATCGAATCCATCTAGGTCTGCCAGCAGACGATTGTGGGCCTTAGGAAATAAAGAAATAATAATTTATTTGTCGCGGATTCTATGATAGATGTTCTATTTGTATTGTTCTCCTATGAACAGAAGAGAACAGAGAAACAACCCTAACTTTTTCAATTATGATAGTTCGAAGATCTAAAGATATAAAGGTAATCTTTAGATCATTAAATTTTTCCGCAATTTAGATTATAGGGAGTGTAGGTACAATAGAACGTAAAGTATTAACAAACTTACCAAAGCATATCTCGGCTCGTTCTGATAAATGGTGCCAACTCTAGTCCAGTTGAAATGTTCCAACAATCTGATACGAGGCATATTGAACGCGTTTTCTGATGGGACGATGCGAAAGAAATTCGGAAATGCCTCTTTCGTGAACATTGGGTGGGTGTCCGCATAGGAGAGCTGTTGAATGGTAAAAAAATAAACAATTACAACTTACTTTCGTCAAACACGAACAGATTTTAACAGATAGATAAGATGGTCGTCGATGACTTAAATTAAATGATGAAAGACGTATAAAACTATTATAAAAACATCTTCGATTAATTTGCTGCAAATTATCGAAGGCATACAACGAGCTGTAGACCTGTAAAGAGTAACACCAACAGGATTAAACTGGTTAGTACACAGTTTAGGAGGTATCTCACCTCCAAAAGGACGAACTTAAAGCCGAAGTTTCGTCTCTAATTCAACAAGGTTACAGTTACTAACAGAAAAGGTCAGCTTGGACTCCAGTATAGATATAGCTTTACATGTGTAAAATCTTGAGTTATTTTTTTTTATTTCATTGGTCCATTTATCTCAAAAACGATTGTAGTGATAGAAATTTTACCTGAGTAAGATGCCAGTGCTTGGATGCCTTCGCGATAGGGTCAGTGACGTGTGTACACGCCGCACCGAATAACATCAGCTTGTGGGGCCCGCTGTGCATCATGTCGAAGAACGACTTCACGCCCACCGCCGCATTACACTGGAACACAACGTTTGATAATATAATACTTGAAATTATGTGTGATTGATAGTTTCGTAGCTACGGGTCTATTTTGTCTATATAGCTATAATTATATTTTTTAAATGTCGGGTGATCTTGTCGAGTTATACAATTCTAAAGGTAAATAAATGTGTGTGAAAAAATCTGTTTAATTTTGGCATAAGTTCGGGTGTTCCTGTGATCCCTGTGGGATATGTTACCTCAGTATCGTTCCACCACATGTGCAGCCGGTAGTTCCGCAGCACGGAGTCGTGTTCGTTGACGTGGTCCAGCGCCAGCTTCACGCTGGGCATCACCCCACGACCTACAGCGGTTTTAACATAGCTTTGGTACACAGTTCTTTCTACAATGGAGATTTTTGGTCACTTCTCATCCATGCGCCTTCGTTTCCGTTAGCTAGCGAGCTTTGTTAGTTGGGGTGTAAGGAGCTCCATCGATCCTTGAGTGCAAGCCAATTTCTCCTGCACGTGGTACACCTTGCTCAATAACTTCCCGTCTCATCGTAGTGTCGGGCAGCCAGTAATAAGCGGATAACGGTCGTCCATAGGCGGCGGTGACTGCTTAGCATCAGTTAGCTCACCTGCTCGTACATCTTGACATAGATAGATACCAGTGTTGGAGTTCTCGACACCCTTGCCGAATGGGAAGAAGCCAGCGATATAGACGTCGGTGCGACGGTTCAGGATCGCATCCAGATTAGGTTTCTGCGGTACCCCCTGGCTCAGGCCCAGGAGCAACAGTAGGACGAACATTGTTGAACCTTTAAGAAGAGGAGAGAATATTGATTAAAATATATAATTATTGTGTGTATCAATAAGTAGTGCTTTGAGTATCGGAATTCGCGGGCGGGGCTCGATTTTGGATTCGGATTTGGCACGCACTTGTAACTTTTCATGGTTCTGTGCGTATTGCAAATTAACTATCACTTGTTTCGGCGAAGGAAAACACCGTGAGGAATTTTGCATATCTGAGAGTTTTTCTCCACAATGTTCTTTAACATGTGTGAATTTTGTCAATTTGCACTTAACCCGCGTAATGGTTTAATTCTTAACCCTCTACATTATAAGAGGATACCCTAACCCAGTAGTGAGACAGTTATTTGCTTAGCATTATAAAGCACCATTTCGAAACGATAACAGAAATTTATATATTTTAGTTAATAATTAGCAGCTCTTCCGCTCATTTTTGGGTAGCAGCGCATTCGGTGTGCTTTTGGCTTCGGATACAAAGCTTCTAACAATAACACTCGCTATGGCTATTAAGTAATGTATTCATGTATTCATCTCCAGCTCTATGAATGTCTAAAAGCGGTTGAACTAACATGAATACAAGTCCTATTTCAGAGTAAGTAGCTAGTAACTTATATAAAGCGACAGTCATCTAGGTAGACTGTAGGGAAAAGATTGCCTTCGGCAAACTCGACGCGACGCAAAGGGTTCTCCTGAATGTATCCTTATTAATGTATGCTGTTTATGCGTTAGCCTGTATGAATAACTATAACAAAGAGTCCTAGCGATTTCTTAAACCACATTGGATAACTATAACCACTGTTATCAGTAGAACTTCCATTTGGTTGGCATATAAATGGTGATAACCTAGTGAATTGAACGTTGGTACGGGAGAGTTTAAGTCTAATTCTACACGCACCATAACATTTCCAAAATTCATGTGTGTATTTAGAATTTAGTTATCCGTTGCTTCGCTGTAGGAAAACATCGTAAGGCAATCTACATACCTGAGAATTCTACAAAATGTGTGAAGTCTACCTCTCAATCTGAGCGCAGCAGTACAACAATTTTTATGGGTCGTTATGATGACTTGGCTTATTTCGCCATACTTTAGGGATACGGATTTCCATGGGCGGACGTGACTACCCATCATCAGGTGATCCATCTACAGGTTGGAATGTTAATGACACAGGCAATTCCTATTTTAGTAAATACATACTATCCATTTGACAAACTGAAAGATTTGACATTAAAATTTCTGAGCTTGCTTTACTGTTGTTATATTCGTGTGATCTAAAAATACCAACAAGTATTGACCAATTAAGGTAATAGAATGAGAATGACAAAACTTACCTGAAGCAAACATCCCTTGGTATTTCAAACTGATGACCATATTTTTAACTCCGAGCAAACCATAGGAACACATTCGTCACCAAACTCGAATCATTGGGGTTAAATTTCTATGGAAAATGCCAGATTTCGTGGAGCTCATAGTTCACGCGACGACGTGATCACAATCTTTTCAGGAACCGTACTGGACTTCTAAAATACAATATACTGCACAAACGATAATATACTTTAGCTATCACACTAAAGGTCAGAGGATACCTCAGCACATTCGCATGTCTCATACAATTTATTAAGGCACATTTATCGTAAGTAAACTTTAATTTTACACTAATATCAACTCTATATACTTTGATTACTGCTGTTACTCGTGTGACAGAAATGAAACATAAGGATTTGTACACCAAACATATTTAAACCAACAGGCTAAATTAGGCTTCTGCGCTGGGGGAAAATCGATAGAGGACGGCTGGATTTGCCGTTGCTGGGAAGATGCAATATCGATAAACGACATAGTCGACCTGAACCGGCTAATTTTGTATTTCGTAATATCATGTAGCTTTGATAAAAAATATTTCCATAATAAAACGATATTGTGTGTTAAATCGAGCATAGGTCAAACTCCTGTGCTGATTGATGGCTTGAATTCCGTTCAATTCAAATAGATAGGATTTGATTTACTATATTGCGTAAATTAATTTAGCAGAGACCTATGAGACCCCAAGCCCATCCATCGTCCATCCATCAGCCTTTAGTCATCCACTGTCGGTCATAGACCTCCCTTAATTGGCGCCAATCCGATCGGTCTTGGGTCTTCTGAAAGCATCGGATATCCTCTGATTACCTCATGCCCATTGATAAATAATTTACATTGGCAGATAGGTATTTACTGAGGTGTGATAGGCTCCATCCAAAAGTTAAAAAACTTAAGTTAAATTTAAGTTCAAAACCTTCATGAATTCCTTTCCATCTTCGGTGTGGTTAAATATATTACGATTATGATACACGCCATTAGGATATATTCGTGTGACCATTATTTCTATGTTACATTAGAACTTTCGTATGAAAAAGATAATTTACATTAAGTGAATCAAAATCTACGCGGTATTGATACTTTGTAAGGGAGAGTAAGTACATAATTAAGAACCAAAAAAAACTAAAATTGTCGATAACCCATATCCCATTTTAACAACTCTACTACCCCTAGTTCTACTTCTGCGCATGCTCGAGCCCATGGGGTGTGTCGACCACGGAAATATGTTGGCCAAAATATACCATTACGCCAACATTCGTCTTATACTTAGATCACACCAGCTGTTGGTCAAATGCTTTTCCAAGGTTATTGCAACTGCGTACGTGATGCGATAGGTGGCGCTAGTTAAATAACTAAACATTTTTCAGTTATGATTTTTTTTTATAAAATGACACTAGAATTTGGACCATCAATTGGGTCAGATAGTACAATATAGCTAAAATCTCAAAACGGCTAGAGTAGTCATTGTAATCCTTTGGTAAAGTGGAATCTGTAGCCAGTTAATATGGAAAAACGATTACTGTACGGAACTAGCACAAAATTGTCACTGTGGGTACCTGACCTGCCATAGAATACTCACTAATTTGGAATTGTAAGCTGCTAGTTAAACCTTTTCGAACTAACAGACGTTTATATACAAACAGAAAGTACCTACATTCTATTTTTCAATAAGAAAAGCCAATCCATATCGGAAGCTTGTGGTAGCTGCCGAAGAGTACATATAAGTAAAATATATAAGTCCTACCAAATGTGATTTTTAACACAATTTTTTGCAAGCATTTGATACTTTCATGAGTTGAAAAAAAAATCAAATAGTGCCCCGAGAAATCCTCAGAAAACAGGTAAAGGACTGTACAGGATCGCTACAATTCCAGTCGACGTCAATTAAACTAAACTTAGAATCTTCGACAAGTGTTGAGGTGATGATGGAAAAGTGACGTTGGCTTCATTCCAACCAAACAGTGATGTCTAATTACTCATTATGTACACACAGGCATACGATAAGTTAAATAGCGGTTAAGAAATACATTTTGTCTACAGGTTACGAGTTCTGTATTCTAATTGCTGGAAATAAAGATTATATTTCAATAGCAAAATATTAGACCTAATGTTACTTTG
>DWPQ01000424.1:0-16854 GCA_018251795.1 Perichares adela
TCCAGGCGTCTTTATCATTTATATATTCATCTATACTATAATATCCTTTACCTAGAAGCTGTGTCTTTACACGTTGCACTCAGAAAGTATCATCTTGTGTGTAACAATTCTGTATAGCTATTCCCCTCTTAGAATTTATCTTTCGGTGTACAATAACGTATCTGGTTGGATTTACAGGCGGAGCAGCGGCTGGCGGCGCGGCGTGCGGCCCGCGCTGAGGCCCGCGAGATCCGCATGCGTGAGCTGGAGCGACAGCAGCGCGAACAGGAAGATCACGCAGACAAGGCGTACGACATGTATGCGGGTGAGAAGCGCTTGTTTACCTTCACTACTACCAAATGAGAACAGCCGGTAATATAGTACGTTACGTGGTAACCTAATAGTTAACGACCACCGTCGCCCGTGGATGCCATGGAGAGTTAACGATACATTGCTGGCTACGAAGGAAGCGAAAGTTCCGCTGATTGCTTACAGGCTATCTGACCCTGCACGTTAATACGCCGAAACATTTCACGGTTGGTTCTAAAAGGAACTTAGGCACTTGAACGAAGAATGAGTTCAGTCGAAATTAAATTGAGAGGTACAGAGCCGAGCGATCCAACTGGGAAGGTCCTAATTATTCAGCAGTTATTGTTATATAATATATAATAATATATATTCAAATTCAAAATCATTTATTCATATAGGTATTCTTGATACTCTTATGCACGTCATATGTTGCTTCTACTACCGTTTCGGAAAGGTATAGTTATAGTTTAGCGTTTTGAGTGTCATCGCTCCTTCTATGACAATTTGACAATGATAAAGAGTTCTTATTTATCTCACATATCACATATAAGTTCGGTTACATTACAGAGACGGTGGGTCGCGGTGGTCGCACGCGGCTGGCCGCCATGAGCCCCGGCGGACTACACTCACCGCGTCGCAGCTCGGAGGACTCCGCCGATGATATCGTCAGCATGAAGGACCTCAGGGTACGTTCATTTCGATGTGTTAGACAGCAGCATTCTATTTCGTCCTCGATCATAGGTTTATCTGACTGGCATGACACAACCTACCCAAGTTATCGAGAAGGACTCTTGCCTTAAATAATGCAATACCTAATGATAAAAGTTTTTGGGATACGCATATATTATTAGAGATTAGAGTGAGACAAAGGAATGAATCAATTTTATTGTAAGTGTATTTAACCCTCTCCTTGGGGGCACATAACAATTGCAGAGGCTTCTAATATTTCTAGACTTTTCTCTTTTCTTGGTTAATTTTCTGTAATTGTTAGTGCTGCTATTACCGCAACGTTCGTTAATTGGGAATTACAACATGTTCCAACCAAGCTAAATCACTGTTCATTTCATATTTTAGGTGGAGCTTAAGAAAGTGGAGGAAAAGTTTCGCAAGGCAATGATCCTGAACGCGCAACTGGACAACGACAAGGCGGCGCTGGCGTACCAGCTGGAGCTGCTCAAGGACAGGATAGAGGAGCTGCACGAGGAGTACGCGCAGCTGCAGGTAAACTAACTATACCTTTATTGATTATGTAGCACGTTGGTCATACTACGCTATTAGCATCAGTCCAATGTTGGCAGTCCCGGAAGAAGGCAAGAAAAAAGTGTGTATGTTTAATGCCGCATCATAAAAAAATAAAAAGCTTTGTCCAAAAAACAAAAAAAAATGTTCGGGTTGGACCACCCTTAGGGGTATAAAAATACATATAAACTTTCTTCATGAAACACTATTTTGCTGAAAACTGTATAAAAATCCACTGGATAAGTTAAAAGATCTGACATAAAAAACAGTGGAAGCGACTTTAGTTTAAACTATGTAAAGATTTCAAACTCACACCCAATTACTAGTGTCAAATTGACAAAGCGTCAGAAATATTAACATTAACATATAAATCCGTCTACTTATAGCGGGAACACAAGGAGAAGTGCTCGTCGCACGAGCGGCTGAAGCGCGAGCACGCGGCGCTGGAGCGCGAGCTGGCGGGCGCGCGGGACGCCGTGCGGGCGCGGGACGCAGCCGCCGCCGCCGCCGGCCGCGCCTTCGTGGAGGCCGCCTCGCTGCCCGACGGGGACGACGGCCGCAGCGGCGCCGGCGAGGGCTTCGGCTCCGTGCCGCCGCTCGCGCTCGTCTCGCACACCTCCGAGCAGCTGCTCAACGACGCCGGGGAGGGGACACTAGGTATATAAATAAGTTATTTATAATGTTGACACATGTCACACACTATAATATTACAACTAATCCATAGATACGTTGGGTAGCCACGGAGAACTTTTCATTCAGTCATGAAAGAATGAAGAGTGAGTTTCTGAGAGTGTTGTTGTATACATTTCAGTTAGTTTTTAATATTGTTGTAACATTATTTTGTATTTATTATAAACGGTGTTAAAATTATGCCTTGTAAGAAGTCGATTTTTATCCGACATCAAAAGCAAAGAATACAATTTGGTTTTTCTATTCAACTGAGTGATGAAGCGGCATCATGCGAAATATCCGTAGAACTAAATATTTATGTACTTTCTTTGATGAGTTTCTTTCTAAAGGCCATTATGTTGGCCCTGGCGGCCTTCACAGGTTCACGTAGAGCGAACGATTCATAGACATAAAACTTTAATGGTAGTTGTATGGAGATCTTTTCTACAAGCAATATGCCGAAAAAATGGCGCGAACCAAACAGGCACGATCGTAGTGGTAGTAGATAATTAATATAAACTACTAAGGTCCTCATATGTCTGTGTGTGTGTGTGTGCAGACGTCCGGTTGCAGAAGCTGGTGAGCTCGAAGCAGGAGCTGGAGTCGGAGGTGCGCAAACTGAAGCTGCGGCTGAACGAGGAGCGAGCCGCGAGACAGAACGGCGTCGCGGCGCACCACGACCGCGACCACGAGACTGAGCGTGAGTACAGCTGTACTACTACACACACTGACAACACTGACACCCGTCGACGCGACCTTTATATAGAACTTTTTAAACAAAGTAATATTTAGGCCCAACGCACAACGTTGGAAGCGCGGCGGAGAGCATTTTAAGACATCAATTCAATATAAACCTTAGTGATTTGCACGTACGGTCAATTATTGCATTCCCAGAATAAAAAGTAAATAGTAGAAATATTAATCCTCCCTACCTTGCTGACCTCGTTGCCTCTTGGCGCCGCTCGGGGTCGCCTGTATCCGCGCGCGCGACTCGAGGAAATGCTCTCCGCCGCGCTTCCAGCGGTGTGCGTGTGCGCTGGGCCTAAGTATCGCTCCTATCATTTTATGTCATTTAACTCTAGTCTCGGCGTTCTTTAGAGTATCATGGAAAATAGCAGAAATCCTTATTTTATCGAATAATATTGATATTCGATTTGACTGACAACTTCTTATCGTTCCACATAGCCGAAAGCTCAGATATGAAAATAAACAACACCGTTGACAATTTCATTTCAATTATTGATGTCTTGTAGTTTAGGTATTGTTTTAAAAGAGATGTGCGGATGAGTTACATTGGCCGGTTCTTCTCGATTATAAAATATCTTTTCTAAACTGTAATAGAAAAAAGTTTTTGGTAAGATAATAGTTAAATGACTTTGAATTTAAATGTGTGTGTTTGTCGTTCTCAACTGCAACTGTGAGTAGGAAAATATTCTCCCTGACAGTTTCTTGCCGCTTTTTCTGGGGCCCACTCATCGTAGGGGATTGCAGGAGCGACGGCGTAAATTGAGTTTCGAAAAGTGTTCGTAATCAAGTTGGATTATAATAAAATAGAATGTAATTTCAGTGGAGACGTTGCGCAAGTGCGTGTCGGAGGCGAAGGGGCGGGCGGCGCGCGCTGAGGCGGAGGCGGCGCTGGCGGCGGCGGGCGCGGCGCGGCTCGAGGCGCAGCTGGCGCGGCTGCGGGCGCGGCAGGACCACCAGGACGAGCGGGAGGAGCAGCTCAAGGTAGAGCGGCGGCGGCTGCAGCGGGAGGTGCGTACGTCTGTCTGTACACGTTCATAAACTTGGGGTGTCTCTTTGTAATATTTAAATTTGTAATATTAAACGTATGTATACACGGTACACATACCGAATTTTTTTATTATTATTATTTTTGTCTGTCTGTTTGTTCCGGCTAATCTCTGGCTGGACCGATTTAGTCGGGACTTTCAGTGTAAGATAGCTGGATGTAATTAGAAGTAACTTGGGATACTTTTTATTTTAGAATTCCCGCGGGGTCGGGATTTACGGTTTACTGATACTGATTTCCACGCGGGCAGAGCCGCGGGCACAGCTAATTATATATAACTTTCTGAACAGAGTGAGATTGGGAAAACTATTGTATGTGACAAACGACCAGACAGAGCGTTTGATGGTAACCGATCACACCCACAAGTTGCTCGATAGGAAGATTACTGTCTCTTCAACATTGCTATAAAAATAAGTAAAGAAATTGACGCTTGAGTGTAAAATAAGGGTCATATACGTAAACAATCATGGCAGCTAAAAATCCTACTACGATGAGAGTAGACTGATTGGATTAAAATGGATGGTATACACAGTCCAGTAAAACAAGGGGACCTAGGACTATAGTAACATCGGTTATACACCAAACTGCCCCGTGAACAAGGAGCGTTGGCTTGGATTTGAGGATGGAGGGATTGTTGACGGGTATTGTTAATTTCTGATGCCTCGTATATCCGTGCCACTCGCGACTCATAGTATTTTGAAACATATGAAGTTGTACTTGTTCCAACAAGATTGTCTATGCTTTTCTAACATCCAAATATAAAGGTGAGGTTGGAGCCCAGGTGTTTGTATGTTACTACGCCGTCCTGAGCTTAGTATACTTTATTTGCAGGATGTAGTTGACTTCTGGGCCGTTTTAAATGGCGATTAAATGGTACAGTTATTGCACTCGAGTGCTCCTCTGTAGGTGTGCCCCTGTACTCACACCCTTAATTCATTCTAATGTACGCGTATTACGTTTTTTTTTAATTCCTTATTTTTGTTTATACAAATTCATGCATTAACCATAATCTCCACAATTTTAAAATGTTTAATGACTTGTGCCTCCCAATTCTGGATTTAATATATATTTTGTATATAAACCCACTCCGATTTTTTGCATTGAATAATCCAAACTAATTTATTTATGATGTGTCTTGTTAAAGCGAAACTCAAGTTTTAATGTACATAGATTATTTGATGTAAATGTATAGATGTGCATGTCAACATTGTATAATTATAGAGTAACTCTCGGCTGTCATGTTGCTTAGAAAGCTGACATCTATTGGATGACATGTCAATTTGGTAGGGTTATGACATGATTTATAAGGATATATTGCAACATAGCAATTAATATAACTTAGGATGAAGGATGCCAACACTGTCAACCAATATTGATAGTTTGAGGGTGGTATGGTCACATGCATTCAATTAGTTTCAAAGGAAAGCTTAACCTATCCAATCCTTACTGCCGGCTACATCATACTATATTAGCTGCAACTCCATGTAAGTGCTTTAATAAGCAAACATGATTGTGAGATCTATTGTTTCAAATGTATTGATTATAAAACATAAGGAAGGTTCATGCAAAACTTTGATCAATAACTATCACAAGGATTCATAAGGCTATTGAACCCAATCGATTACAATCTTTATCATGATGTTTAGAAATTAGATATTTAAGAGTGTAACTATAAAGACTTAATGTGATCTCAACTGGTTCCAGGCGAGGGAGGCGCTGAACCGAGTGGAGGAGCTGGAGACTGAGAACAGCCACCTCACCAAGCGACTCGACAAGCTCAAGAACGCCAAGTCCGCGCTGCTCAAGGACCTGTGACACCGCTCGCTAGTGCCCGCGCCGTGCGGCGGACGCACGCACCCACCCAGCCATGTACAGCGTCCGGCGGACAAACTCACAGGGAACGTGTACAGGCAGGTCGCAGTGGATGCCGGAGCGAAGTAGGACGTCGTCGGTAGTTTGATTTGTATCGCCTCGTAGTCACGAGACCAGGGTACTCGTTCGTGTAGCAACCTAGCAATGTAACGCATGTGAAACATTACCCGCGTGGAATGCTATTGTTTTATTTAATTTTAGACGGAGGTGTTCCGATGTAAGTGATTGAACGTTATATTATTAAAAAAAATATATAACGATTTAACCTCGTCAAAATAATGACTACTCATTGCATATCAAACACGGTTTATCTTCCGATCCTACTACCGATTTTAGTAAACATTCGACCATCTTCTTTGTAATTATAATAATAGTGACAATGTAAAATAAGAATTACTATAATATCGACTTCTTACACAAACAAAGTAGTCGTCGTTTTATTTCTATATTATTCTAAAAAGATGGTTGATTGTCGCTTAGAACGTCTTTCCCGCAGGATCGTAAGGTGTAGATCGCGTTTTATGAGCTACGTAGAGTTTATTGCTTATATCTGAGCAACTCCAGTTTACAGTGAAATTATATTCCGCCGGTACTGATCTGTATGATATAAATACGGATTACGCTTTAACCGTGGAAATTAGAACTGTCAAAACAAAAACAAATTAACTTTGTATGTTAGTTTTACAGAGATTCCGCATAAGTCGCAAAATCATTGATTGGTAATATACAGTCCCTTTATGTAATCAGTAGTGACATTAGGGCAGGACGCGGTTGTCCAACTATCCAGCAGATAGAGGGCGCTGGTATTGCTAAACCTGGTACCCAGTGTAATTATATTACAGAGTAGACACGAAGACAGGTTACACAGACCACAGAACACTGTTATAATTTGGTGTTGTTTTATTATTTCTGATGGGCATTTTGCTGTTAGCCCTAGCGGCCTTTACAGCTTCACGTGGACAGAGAAGCGAGCTTGGAATACTTAGCCACAGAAGAACTTAAAATGGCGAGGAGGAGAAACCTCTTTGAAAAATCGGGGCAGCGAGCGTCCTAAGGGCACCCCTTTTGGGGTTCGAAACCATCCTAAAGGCACCCCCTTTGGAGTTCGAACCTATTAACGGTGTATCGGGTAGAGTATGCTCGCGAAATTAGTTGCAGTCAAGTATCCCATTGTATTGTCTTGATTGTTTGGAGTCAGACACGACTACTGACCGAGTACCATGAGAATTTGTTCACGATCACACCTTTCCACGTGTAGCTGTAAAAGCCGCTAGGACCAACAGCAAAATGCACACATACGTCCAAGTAAAACAGAAACAACACAAGAATACATAATGTATGAAAATGTAAAATGTTTTAGTCACCCATATTGAGTTAGATTATTGGAGGGTGTTGGGACCAGCGGTCACATTTGAAATCTATCTCGGTACTGGGCTTGGCGTTACATCTAAGCTAGGGAGCTCTGCTCATAGAATTATTATACTAGAGTATGTATTGTATCCAAGCTAAAATGTATTCATCGAACAAAAGATAATGAGGCTACCTATCTGTCTCTCTTGTTTTGCGTGTGTTAGACAAAGACAAGTATGGGTATTTCATTTTCCGTCTCTTATTATTGTTGGACACACGCACTCCCAGGTACGTCTATGGCTCTTCTACTCTATGTTAATAATTCTTGAGTCTGTTGGCTACCGGCTATACACGTCCACGGGCTGCAGACACCGGAGGACCGGACATTCAATTGGACATAAACTTCCATATCACTACTATCAACGTCTACCTCGTGACTTCGAGATGTTTATTAAAATTACTTTGTGACGAAAATAATTGATATGTTTTAAAATGAATACTGACATAACCAACCGATGCAGGCATTTTAATATGGTTGATTGAGTTTAACTTTACTTTCAATTAATTTTAGCATTTGAAACGGGAGTCGCCGCTTGTATAATATTGTGTATAAATAACGTCATTTATGTGTTGGCACGGCCGCGCCGCGGACGCCGCGGTACACGGTCTGGGATCGTGTCGTTGTGTTATAAATTATTTCGGTAATTATTGTAACATTTTGTAACATAATGATTGTAACGCGCATCTGACAGTTTGTGTTGAACGAGTGTGACGCTGGACGCAAATTTGTTACTACTGAGCTGACGATGTATGAACCACAGAAAGATTTGCGTGGGCTACCTGATGGTCATACTGATTGAACATTAGGAGTAACTCACGGGCGAAGAAATAACTTGATAATTCTCCCGGTATAGTCAAAGGGTAAATATGTAGGCAACATGTCTTCTGAGTCGTAAACGCGATGGTGGTGGCTTAGATGTTGGCGGTAGACGGTAGCGACCACATACCATCATCGCCGGTCTGCTCGTGTGTTGACCACATGACATAACATGCCTACACACAAAATGAACATTTTTGAGCTACCTTCAATTTACATTTTTTAGCTACCGTCGATTTTCAATATAAAGTAAAGTTTTAAATATAAGGAACAGGCGTGCCTTGTTTGACTTTGTTATTAAAAGTGAATGAATATTGTGTATTTTCAGAATAAGACTGATTTACATGTTTAGTAGTACATATTGGTTTTTATAGCGACTAGTATGTTGACAGGAGATAATGCATTTCGTTTTTTTTTGTTTGATTCAGTTATTTTTGACATTTATTTACTATATTTATTATCCAACGTTCGCATTTAGGGCGTTTCTCGTACGCGAGCTATACGGCTGTCTTTTTTGTCTGGTATATTGTGACACTAAACCCGTAATGATCCCTTGACCACCGACCGTCGCCACTCACCACTCACCACCGACCACCGTCAGTGTACAAATTAGCGTCCAGCCGCGGCCGACAAACGTGTAATACTTTAATTTAATTGTAAATGACAACGTTATGAATATTTGTTTAACTGTATAATATTAATTAATAACGACTAATGTGTATAATTTAGTGATTTGATTTGTATTGAACATTGATTTATTTATTTGTTGCGCTATATAAATACGCTCGCATATTATGTGTATAGGATTTTTTTTATATATTAGGATTCGTTTTAGCTTGCCCGAGTTGCGCTTTCGTACTAATATTGATGTGATAGTGGTATGACTTGCCATTCGTTACAAGATCGCTCCGTCGGAGTTCTAACGGCTCGACGAACCGACGTACGCGTGGGCGTGGGCGTGGGCGCGCTCGTACGGACTGACACGCACACATTCAAATATGAAGACGCAACGGGACTTACACGGCGTCTCATACCGGCTTAAAGTTAATTACTGAACATACGACCTTAACAGTTTTGCGCCTTTTAAAACGTTGTGGTGTGTGTTTTCTGTATAGCGAAAATACTAGTGAATGTAGCCGTAGTATAGATAATTTAATTGTTCACACAGTTGTTAGTATAACGAATGGATTAGTTAATTGAACAGTACCAGTAACTATAGTTGGTTAAAAATAGTTCTCACGTTTGCGTCGGTTTGAACAGAGCGTAGATGTAAACATTGAGGTATTTTAGTAGCTTTTGTATTTACATTTTAAATGATTGCTCAAAATTGTATCCCGTTTTGTAACATGTGATAGTCGGCGTGCAACAGGGGTGCCCGCTCCCCGGCACTAGTTACCACATTTTGCTATCATTAACAAATTGTATTTTTGTATGATTATAAATTGTATGTAGTCGCGGTTCGAACGGACGGAGGGAAGCGAGGCTTGGGTACTTGGCGAATTGTCTTGTATTTGACGTCAAACAGTAATTTAATACAATTTAAATGTTTCAATAGAATACTTTTTGTTATATCGTTTTTCAACGTTGTCTCGATATATCGGTTTTTTTTGTGTGCAGATGACGTAGACAAAAACATTAGCGATTAGCGTTAACGTTACATTGCTGTCACGTCGAACATCTATCCACAGCTAATGTCATTACCATACATTTGTCGTGTGACGCTAACCGCTAAGGTTTTTGTCTAGGGCGCTCTGGTCAGGATTAGATGTCTAAGAGACAATTACTATCAATAGTATCTATTAGTTATTATCAATTACTTAACATTGACGATTGTTGATCCTCGCTCGCGCTTCGTTGGAGCCGCGACGCTTTCTGTTTGTTCTGTATGCGTTGACGATGTGTCGTAGTGGCCGGCGTCGTACGTAGGATGTCTCATGAGTTCGTATCAATATGTAAACTTACACGATTCCGATTATCGATATAATGTACGGAGCGACCTCGCTATCAATACAGAAGTCTGTCAATACGAATTAAACCAGTGTTGTGGCCTAAAAAAGGAATTGTTAAATCTATATAGCGCACTTAAACTTATCCTAAACTTTGCTTTGGTTTGCAGTATAGACAATTCTATGCGGTTATTAGCGTAAGATTTTCGTACGTCCCCAAAATTATGCATTCAAGGTACACTCAGCCCAGGCTGAGTCAAATCAATCTATATATAACTACGTGAAGCAAAAACTTTAAATCCCTTTTTACGAAAATTTTGCGGACGGAGGAGTATGAAATTTCGCACACTTATAGTTTATGTGTAGGAGAAGTGTAGAACGATAATATTTTTCAATAATAATGCATATAAATTACGTTAAGTCAATAAATAAAAAAATTACACGCACAAAAACACACCCACATGCATACTCGATATACGTGTACTGATTTGACGTTTATTATGCAAATGGCGGTTGTCAAAAGATACAATTTTCTAATGACAATTATTCAGAAGATTTATTTATTTCTATTTTTATTTTCCAAATGAAATGATACAATTTTGAATTTATCGTCATATTGGATGTGTATGGAATTCAATAAATTTTTATTATTATTATTGTCTGAGAATAGCGGTTTCAAGATTACATTCTAACAATTGTTTAACGAGTCATGGTTGAATTTCGACCACTAGGCGATTTCTAGTGTTTATAAATACAAAAACTATTTTACCTAGAAACTTTAGTTTGAGATAAGTTAAAGTACGCTGTGTAGGTCAGCGATGTGTCAGGAGACCGGGGACTGCAATGCGACGATAATAAGATGTTATGAACTGCTTCGAAGTATATTTCTTCGTGACTTGAAGTAAAGTGTTAATGTAATATTTGAGGGACTACCTATATGTCGCATTGCTGTGCACGGAATCTCGCACCTTCAAATTGGTGAGAAATCGTATTGATGGCTTATCTAGCTCCTGAAGTGTCGTAGTGATTGGACTCGTGTAAATAGCGTCTTGAAGTCCGGTTGTCAGTAAACGATCGATGACGTGTTTGTGATGGTGTCGCAGTAAACATGCACGTGTTATTTAATTAAGATATTCTAATACTATCCTTGGGAACATTGTTAAGTTTGAAACGATCGTTAAAATAATATACTTACATTGCTTATCGAACATTTAAAAAGTATTTACGATTATTTTGTAATTGTTGCGTACCTTATAGTAGTTAAGAGATAATTGATTGGTTTATATTTACTGCGATACCCGTCGCGTTCGGTTGTTGATTATGGCGCCGGACGATGTAATTATTTGTAGATATTTAAATATTGGTCTTAACATATTGTGTAGCTGTTGCCGCTTCAAGGAAATATTATATGTTATATATTACGTTCTCCTAGTTCAATTGTTTGTATGTAATATATTTATAACGATCACTTTTAACTAACAGATTGGTTCAGAAATGAAATTGTGATATTATGACCGAACGATGCTCTCGACAGGTTCAATGTAATGTGTATTAAATATTTTTACTAATTCCCAAACGGCGGCACCGGAGAGACGTAGAGTACCGGACAGGTATTAGACATAGATGAAAAATGTATCGAAAATTCGCATTGGAAATATGTAAAGCTAACGAACTTGAATATACCTCTAATGAAAACTAACAATGTTTTATTTTCTTGCCTCTACGATATTATTGCGCATTGATAAATTATTGGGACTAGAGCTACGCCCTTCCATGAAGGTTGGACATGAGCAGTCAGAGAATACTTACTATTTTTAAATAACATTTGAAATGAATAATCGAAATACTGTTCTCCAAACTGGCAGATACTCCCGACTCGTTGCCAACCAAGAGCCGTTATATTCCGGCGCACTTTTAGACCTTGTCCAGAAGGGAGAATTCGCCGCAAAACGTTTGGCGCTAATCGCGTCAACAAGCTTCGCGCAATGTCCAAATATGCGCGCAAATCGCGTGGACTGCCTCATCTCGCGCGCAATACGCGTGTCTAGATAACCTAGAGACGCCTTGTTGCGTCCACAGTTAACGCGCGAAGTCCAGATCAAGGCCCCGTATTATGGGAGTTCGAACAGCTCCTTTTGGACACAACGGTCGCGCGTAATACCCACGAGTGAATCGCGAATTCGCCCCATCTGGTCTAAGTCAAAGTTAAGGTGTAGACCCTACTACGTCCTTTAAAGATAACTGCATATAATATTATATCGATGTTATAAATAAAAAATATATAAACAACAAAAAACATATCAAAATATTTATTTCTAGAGTAATGGTAGAATGAGCGACGCGTTGTTGGGTGGATATGTACAATGACTGGTAATGGGTGGAGCGATTACAAAAAACTAAGTATTCAGCTATTGTTAGAAACAACAAATAATGAATCATAACGCGTTAAAATAAATACTCAAAACATTACATTTAAAACAAAAATTCCGTGTGACGCATACTCATGAATCATCATTTACTTACACTCGCAGACTTCGGTAGTACATTACACAGCATATTGTACCTCACGTTTCTAAACGTGTCCAAGTTCCCGCCAAATGTCAAGTACGCTCTGAAGTTGTCATTTATGTCATGCTAACCATACTTTTTCTGTTGGCGTGACTCCTGCCGGTGTTCAGAACGTAACAGAAATTTGGTGGGATCTCTACCTGCAAACATTTTTAACCTTAACTGCCATTCGTTCCGCACTCTCAGACAAGGCCTGATCCATTTCACTATCAAATAATTGCTCATTAGATAACGGTATTCCAATTAATGCCCGTTTAAATTCCTGCTGTACATATTTACACTGTTAATTACGAACATCCAATTAATTTAAATAATGAATTTTCTCAAATATGTTACATTTCAGTGACTTATTTTTTACCATTCATACCATTCCATTTCATAATTTCAACTAACATGTAATCATTATTAATTAACTTTTCACAAAGGTTTACATTTTCATGACAAAGTTAAGAATTTCACAGACTGCAATTGCAACTTTTCAAATATTGTATAAAATTATGAACCCTAAGAATGTTCGGTCAGCCTGCCTGACCAGTGAGCCTAAATGTCAGCTCATGTTCAATCCTGCAAACAACCGGCAGATTTCATAAGTTATGATATTTTTTATTAATTACAACCCATATATGTCTTACTGTGTACAAGACAAATCACAATAATAATTACAATATAGTCAAATGGTATCTAAAACTTGTCTTCGAGCGCAATATACTCACTGTAAAATAACTATTAATATCATTTATTCTGAATAATATTATCTAACACTTAAAACTATGAGATGTCAAGCCCAGAGAAAATTTACAATGATCAACTAATCAAATACATACAAAACTTGGAATAATACAAACAATACTTAAATACAAATGATACTATTTGGTAATAAACATTATTTGCTACATTGTTGCTTTACTATCGAAGTGGTGGAGTCAAATTGTTTACACAACTTGAGAATCAACTGTATGTTGTAAGAATCAAAATAACTAAAGAAAATCTCGTAACTTAAAACATAAATAATTCAAAAGTGGTATCGGTTCATTTTGAATTTGTTGTAAATCATATGGGGTTAAAATAAAATTAGTTACATTTTTCTTTGGGCCCAATATCAGGTCGCGTTTTATAATTACTCCACAAGATATATGTACACACATAAAATTCATGTTCATTATTGTTTGAACAAGCTATAGGCATTACCCAGGAAAGTTGTATCGATACTCAGATCAAAAGGAAGCTGAACTATTTAGGTTATATCCAGCTTTTTTTACAACACGCGTTATACAGAACCTTAGAATACAATATTCGTCACATTATTAATACCTTTTTAAACAGCCAAATTATAATTGGGGCAAAAGCGCACTGGCAAAAAAATTAAAAATAAGTGCATTTATAACAGCCTAAACCATTCCTGGATACGCCCATGCTTCAAATAACATAATAATATATGAATCTACTGTACCACCTAACAAAAACTTGAATTGTTTTTGCTGATAAACAATCTTCGTAGTAATATAACGCGTCCCGATTAAATTAAATAGTCCAAATAAGAAGCGATACAACCTTTTCTATATGCCAACTACAACTGAACACCAACAAAATGTTATAGTTTCTAAGCCATTGTGATTAGCATCATCTAATATTTCACATAGAACCAAAGGAACAACTGACTTGCAGGGTAACTTAATGAAATAAAAACAGAAAAAATACATTTAAGCAAATAAATGTTAATCTAATAGTGTTTTTCGACTTGGCCATAAATAGAAACATGTGCATCGCTTCTCTTTGGCCCAACAAAATTAAGTATGTTATGATGGTATTGCAGCTAGGGCGCCGCATGCTGGCTGGGCGGGAGGCCACCGTGTTCGGGACTGTGCTTTTGCTTTTTTCTCTTTTTCTCCTTTTTCCGTTTCTTGCGCTCCTTGTCATCATCATGCCTCTTTTGCTTTTTGTGTTTCTTTTCGTATGTGTCAGGGTTCGATGAATCTGAAATTTTAATGAAAACATTATGAATATTTGCTTGTACTATTAATATATCTTCTAATATTTATCTTTTTTTTCTTATTTTCACTGGAATATTGTATACTGTAATATTAATAAATAGTACAATACAATAAACACAAGTTCAAATAACATGCTTGGCAAAAAAACTAAAATAAAGATCAATGTCAGTGAAGTTCCAGTTCACAATTAAAATAACATGTGAGATCAAAATTATAGCACAATTTAATTTGATTTCTCACTCACACATGATAATTAATTTTGTTGCTACTTCAATGGCAACAATTGGATCTGTTTATGTCATGTTTGTTGTTATTTAGGTAACAATATACAATAACAAAAACTTAATGATTTTGTGAAAGTACCTGAAGTCAGGAACCATAACAGCTTAAGAAAATAAATCTAATTTATTAAACTCAGTTTAGTAGTAATTAAGATGAAAAAGAAATAATTAAATACCTTGAAGAGGTGTTTCTTGACCAGGTGGTGCTCCATCTTTATGCTTGTGTTTCTTATGTTTACTCTTGTGTTTCTTAGGAGGTGTGGCACTCACATAGCGATACTGTTCTGGTAGAGGTCCTGGATGCAGTCTAAAGCCTGCCAGCTGTGCACTGGTCAATGGCAGCAGCTCCTTGCCACCAATGGGTCTCTTAGCTATCACTGACCCCAAAGTACTGTTGTCGTCTTGTCCAGGTCCATCCACAATACCAGGCAAATTCGGTAAAAATGATGATAGCGATTCTTTCAGCTTTTTGCCATTAAATTTGCTATATGAATGCTCCAGCCCATAGTAAGCCATCAAATTAGTAGCACCCGTGAGTTCACATTCTCCTTTAAAGTGTAAATAAATAATATTACCTACTAATTAAAAAATAAGTAGTAAAACATTTTCAGGACCATCAAAACCATATTTTTTTAAATAATTGTCTTTAAAAACAAACATTACATACATTGTTTTTTTTAAACAAGACACACCTTCAGTAATATTAGATTAAAATATAAAATATGAATTAGAACGTACGTAAATAAATAAATAACATTACTATAACATTTTATATATACCTATTTACATTGTTTTAGTTGAATTTCCAAAGAAAAATAAGTTTTATTGAGGTAATCTAACACGAAACCAGTGAGTCTTACCTGGGGGTTCTTTCATCAAATAGAAAGGTCCACTGTGTACTATTGCAGGGTTTTTGCCGAGGGAGATGGTAGTTTTGAGAGTTCCAGACGAATCCTGGCGAGAAACGACTGGCGACCTCGCTCCTCGAGGCGAGGACTTCGGTGAATATGGTTCTACTTTTCTAAACTGATCAGACATCATCTTGCATATGCATTGTCTACTAAAGCGGTCTGATAAAAACAAAAATTTAATAAAGAAAGTAATAGAAAATAAAACTGTCCTTCCCTTGGCCAAGACGAAGTCAACTCTGACCACAGATAATAAAATGATTTGAACATTTATTTGCGTTGCGGTAGGGGAACAGATTATCATCAACATTAAAAAGATGGTACATAGAAATGCTTCCACAGATTAAATGTACGCACCATATTACACTGTATACACCAATCGTATTTGGGACTTTAAGATTATTACATCCTTTCATCGTATCTATTATTATTATAACACGGACAAGTTTATTTACAGGAAAGCTCTAGTATTTATTTTGTAGGAGAATTTCTTAACATGAATATAAACTGATGCTATTTATTATGGTACAAAAAACTAAAAGTATGCAGTGGATCGAGGCAGAGAGGGGAAATGAGACTCCTTCTTACTAAACGGTAATCGTGAACTGTAAATATGGGCATCAAAAAAGGAATATTTTTTCACACCTATTTTCAATTGTTCTAAATTGGTAGGAAAGTACCTCTATTGAAGGTTATTGAAAAACGGTTCTCCATTGAAAACAGCATAAGCACAAGATAAAACGATACTGTTGTACGTCACATAGCACTCTATGTTACTCATCTACGGTACGAAGTACAAGCAGCTATGACCGTGGTGGAAAGTAAGGACATCACTATAGGTACTATTATTTTATATCCAAAAGGTTTATATGAAAAAAGAACTCAATCAATAGCTATTAATTATGAATTCGTTTCACGAATGTATTTTACTGTTTTGCTTTTATGCGCAGGGTAAAATAACTAATATTAAATATTGTCTATGCTCTATACCAAATGTATCTAATTATATAATAAGTAAAAAAACAGCATTAAAAAAGCAATTGGAAAAAGTAAAAAATAAGTCTATAATACAT
>DWPQ01000425.1:0-16853 GCA_018251795.1 Perichares adela
ACAATGGACTGTTGACCTGAAGAAGGCGGGTACCTGCTGGATTCTGAAGGCTCAGGTCCGGACAGAGTGGCGCAAATTAGGGGAGGCTTATGTTCAGCAGTAGACTACAAAGGATGTATGATGTAAACTGTTGTCGCTCGTAATTAATTGGAGAGTAGTTTGTTAAAAAGTAGGGTATAAGTACAAACGCGAAATATGAGAACGGGTAGTCTACTACTATACCTCTCGGCAAGCGGAAGCTCTGCTCGTGAATATATCCATTGTAGTGTGTAGTAAGTGGTATAATTACATATTATTGGTGTAAAGTCTTGTGTAAATCTTGGCCGATTATCTATATATAAATAAGTGAAGCAAAAACTTTCTATCCCTTTTTACGAAAATTGCGCAGACAGAGGAGTATGAAATTTCGCACACTTATTAATTTATGTGTAGAAGAAGTGCAGAACGGTAATATTTTTCAATAATAATGCTTTTAAAGTACATTCATTCAATAAATAAAATATTACACGTACAAAGACACGCCCACATGCATACTCCATATACGTATTCTGTTTTGGCGTTTATATGCAAATGGCGGTTATCAAAAAGTTTCGTACTTATTTTCAGTGATTTTATTGTGTAGAAATGTAACAGCTACATGATAATACATAGGTACTGAAAACTTATTTTTAAAATGATTTATGGTTGAATTTCAACCACCACACGATCACTAGTATATTTTAGGAATTCTTTAAAATATACACTTTACGTACTAAGTCGTATATTTAGAGACACATGCAGAGTAATCACACATGGGTACAAGATATAGTTATAATACGCTCGTCATTAACTGTTTGGATGAAAAGAACGTTACAAATTATTAAGTATTGGGCCGATTATCGATTATTAAGTATTAACTAATTAGGAATTGTATAGTATCGGTATGTAATTGAATTGTCCTGTGTGAAAACGCAATAACGGTGTGTCGTCCCCGTTGTGTTGTGGCAGCGGGCGCGGGGGGTGCGGGGTGCGCGGGGGGCGTCAGTCCGCGGCCGCACTCGTTCCCCTCCACGCCGCCCTCCGGTTCGTACGTGTTCGTTGGCGTCACTCGAGCGCTCGCGCCTGGACTCGTGTCCCACTGCTATCGATCAATATTTGTATTGTATTCGTCAAATTAAGGATGATGTTTCCGCATAGATTGAGACACGAGTCCAGTGGCGAGCGTAACGATTTGCACTGGAATGTGTAACCGACTAACTTGTTTGCGTGTGTGTGTGTTCGTGTGCTAATGTTGGTAGATGTATGTTCGAATGCTGCTTCCACTGTGTACATTCTTTAAATTTAGCCCTCCAGCGGGTCCACCTGAAGAGAGTTTTCATCGCTTGTCAAAACTTCGTTACATGTTATTAATATTTAGATGTATGTTGTTTTGGAATTCATTGTGTATATAATTTATCAAGTACTGCTCCAGCAGAGTAGATTATGTTATTTCTTTCTACGCTTTAAAAACGCCTTTACGTTATGTACTCGTTTGTTGTTTTATTTCCATATAAGAAATCATTTACTAAACTAACTTACATTTTCTATTTCATTTTTTATATAACAATAAGTTCATAAATATTTGTATGTTATAACAATTTACATTTAAAATATTTATGTCATATATAAATATCGCATCTCAAAATCCAATATTATTTGAATGACCGGTAGATACACGATCCGCACCAACTGTCTAGTACCATTCGTACGTTCATGTCGACCTTCCTCGTTGTCTATGTAACTATTTACACCGTAAACTACCATTCGTACCACTTATATGAACCACAATCGAAGTAATTCCAGCCATTTGTATGAACATTATTATATTCGCACGAACTTTCTTTTTGCATATGAAAATAGTTCTTGCAAAATTCGTTTATTGTTGCTTGTGCAGAATTTCGAATCTTTAAGAGTTTCATAATTAAATAACCAGAGTAGTGAGTACCTAATTAGAGTCCCAGTCACATCCAGGGATTCAAAGGCACAAGCAACAAAATTCCGTTGCTCTCATATACACGTTTCTCCTCACTAGCCAGCTAAAGAGGTGAAATTATAGCACTGCTGGGCATGTCCAAATGTATAGTTAGTTGATTGCAGTTTTACTTGTATCCAAGGTAGTATTAGTGACTATGTGCACTATAGCTGTAGTCGGTAGTCGGTAGTATGTTTGCAAGCTAACTGGCCAGTGCTAACGTTGTGTGGCGACAGTGCGCGCGGCGCAGAGCGGTCGCGCCAGCCTCGTGTTTCCGTCGTTGCCGTTCTCCACGCGGAAGACGCCCTTCCTCGACGACTCCATCGCTAGTAAGTCGATTTGAATGATCACAATTCATTGTTCATACAACACGTCTCTGTACAGTAAATCTGACATGCTTATCAGGACATACTTTATTGTCACGGATTTTTTTTGACTTTATGGTTTTATTCAGATTTTCCAATTGTAGGTACAGTTGTGTACCTGATTATGGGGTTATTATACAAATGTTTTATTAAATGTAATTTTCAACTAAGGGGTTTATATTTATAGATAAAATTATTTCTTGTTACAGTTTCTTGTAGAAGGATACTCTCTTTAACCATGGTTTAGTATTTAATTCCGGAAGATGTAGTTTAAAAAGCTAACCAATGAAATACTTCATGTTTCGACAAGCATTTTGGATCTGTGGATATTTACCTAACTCAACTTTTGTAAATACCTTACTTTCATTAATTCAATGTACATTGAAACGAACTGAAGTGATTTCTTTTACTATGTTTTACAATTGTTTTGGTACTCTTCAGAAGCAAATGGTCACTTGTCCAGTATAAGGAGAGAGAAGCGAGGGTAGGGTAACGTTGACGTTATTGTCCGATGTGCAGATTACGGCACGCTGAAGGAGGACCTGCCGACGGTGGGCTCCAACCCCTCGCTGTACTCGCAGAGCAGCCACGACAACATCCCCAACGAGCGCGCCCGGGAGGACCTCTACCAGTGGATGGCGAAACAGGAGCCCATGAAAGTGGTCAGTTTGCATGAAACTTCCTTAATTATAAAAAGGCTTGCGAAGTTCAGTCGACCTTCCATAAGGTGAAATTTTGTGGATAGCCGTGCGTCGTGGTAGTTCTGTGGTTATGCAAATGGCCCAGAAATGAGTAGCATTTCGAAGTAGTCGCTGCTTCTAATGGAGATCAGCAACGGTAATGGCTAAGAACGTAGTACCCACATATAACTGGCTTCCCGTTATTGCGACCGAAAAAAGTTAAAAACTGTTCCAATATAAATTCAAAGTAATTTATTCATATAGATATCACTGATACACTTATGCACTTCAATTTATACTTCTACTATCGTTTCGGGAAGGTGCTTTATCATGGATGTGAAGAAACGGCAAAAGAAGGGTTTCTTTCAATCAACACACATTAGTATATTCGTAACCTGTGTAGTTCACACTCAGAGTTTATAATTACTGTATTAACGCGATTGTCAGGAGCCGAAGAGCAAGAAGCCGATAATCCCCGCGTCGAAGATGAACTCCCGCGCGATGGCGGCGGCGCTGCCGGCGTGCAGCCTGTACCCGCTGCAGGGCTCGCTGATGCTGCTGGACGCGCACCTCGTGTTCCAGCCGTTCCTCACGGCGCTGGGCGTGTCGCCGCACCAGGTCCCGCACAGTATGTACTCGTTACGTTTCATTTATGTGACCTTTGTAGATAGGTTCATTTGGTCACGAACTACGGTTTGTGTTGTGTCCGAATTATGCCAAAGCCGCTGCTGATGTTCATATCCCTTGGTATATTTGTATTGTTTCATTTCCTAACGAGTCAACGGTTTTATTATTTATAAAGTTGTCACTACAAACAATGGCGTCTATTTAATTAAAGACGCCATCGACTATGACATATATGACGTGCCAGTCATTAAAGAAATGGGGGAATCTGCTTACTGTTGACTCTCCGACACCGCAGTCAAATACGCGAAAATATTTAACGGTCGACTCCAAAAGGAGGGTCGGAACAAAAATAATCATTTCAATAGCATAATGTACAGATACGAGCGCTTTTCTTAGGAGAGTCGAAGAACAAGTCCGGGGGTGGTACGGGCGAGGGCGGTGCTCCCGCGCTGGAGTCGCTCGGCTCCAAGCTGTCTCTGTTGGCCTGGGTGGACCAGTTCCGTATCGACATCGTGGTCAGCGACCTGCTCGCCGGCCGCAAGCATCACCATCACAAAGGGAAAGGTCAGACTTAATGAACGATTCGCTGTGGCGTACATTATTGAACCTAAAGCGTTAATTGGTTATAAGAATATATTGTGTATTTGAAATATAGCTGTAGCTTATATGTAACTATTTATATTTTAACTTTAAAAAAAATGTAATGAGTAAGGTCGTAGATATCTATTTTAATATTTCTTCTAGACATTCGTCATTTGAGATAAGACATTCCAACTAGAACAGGCAACAATGCATTTAAAATGACTAAATAGTGTACTTTGAAGTCATAAATATGTCGTTACACGTACTGCCAGGTGGAGGGTTGTCGCACGCGGACAGCGCGAGCTTGTCGGAGACGCCGGCGTTCCTGTGCGAGAAGGTGTCGATCGACGTGGACGTGAAGAAGGTGGCCGACATGGCCGTGGACGAGCTGGTGCAGCGGCAGAACGTCCTGTATATCTCGCGAGGACAGCTCAACAAGCACATCTCCACCATGCTCAACTTCAACGTCAGCGTGCGGTTTATATCGCAGCAGGTATGTCGAACGTATCCCCTCCGTACGTTATGTTCAAGTGTATCAAGTCAAACTGTAAATATGTGATTGGTGAAAGTCATAGAGTAATTATACATAGAGTTTGGGAGCCATAGGTAGGGTTGTGAGTGTGAGTGCCCCACAAATTAAAAGAGAGAGAAGATGAGACACTCATAATCATTTCCTTGTCTAATACGCACTAAAAATACAGACAGATAGGCAGCCACCTTGGCGTTCTCAGTTTTTTCAATAGACGCAATTAACGTTGTATAATTACTCTATGATAAAATTGGACTGAACATCTATGGGCGAAGTAGTAACGTGTGATTAAAAGTCTACGGGACGGTCCGCAGGTGAACATGCCGCTGCTGCGGCTGCTGCACCAGATTAGCAACATGTACCAGAACGTGAAGGATACGCAGAGCGAGCTGCGTACGCAGACCAGTATAACGAGACGCAACAAACACGCATCCGGTATCTCACTCTACTTCTCTCCATCTCTTTCGCATGCAATATAAAGTGTCAGAGTTATATTTCTTGGAATATGTACCATGTACAATATTCATTACTAGACGGAGACTTATGACAAGTGACCTGTTTTATTGAGTAAGACAGTGGTCGACAAACTTATTCACCAAAGAGCCAAATATAAATAAATGCTAACACAGCCTAGTTGATAGTGACACGAGAGGCCCCGGGTCTGATTCCCGGCCGGGGCAGACATTTATGTGACAGGTAAATATTTGTTCTCCGGTCATGGGTGTTAGTGATGTGTTATTTGTGTTGTCCATGCCACCCGCGACTTGGGAATCCTAGTGCGGGGGTATGAGTGTGTTGGCGTTTATTTATTTGATTAAAAAAAGATTTATTACATCAAATAAGTAGTACACACCTTCCGTGGTTACATGTGCCAGAGCCGCAGTTAAGGAGCCAAAGAGCCACATGCGCCACTGGAGCCGTACTTAGCCGACCACTGGATTAAGAGGAGCGGCATTCCAGTTTCAGACTTCCGAGAGAACCTGGTGAGCATCACATCGCTGGATAAGGAGAGCCAGATCAGCCAGTACGCCGTACTGGAGCCCAAGTGGGAGGTGCCGGAGGCAGGCGCCACCGCGCGCGACCCCGCTGCCGGCTCCGACAAGGGCGCCAGCCCCCCGCCGCGCCCCCGTCCGCAGTCGTTCGCACAGAAGCTCAGGAGCACCGGCAAGACTGTCAAAGGAAAGTTGGGTAAGATAATATTTTAACGTCACAGGGTTATCAGGTAACTTAATCATTTGAGCTGCTTATTATCAGTGTACTCAAGGGTATCAGTGACTTAGATATGTCACTTTAAATAAATAGAACAATTATTGGTCTATTAGTCTATCTATTGATCTATCTATAGAAAGTTTTTGATGGACATTTTGCTGTTGCACCTATCGGCCTTTATAGCTTCACGCGGACAGGCTCTATAAAGTGAGTTATATTACAAGTAATTGAACAGTCCAATCGTCTTAACAATATTTGTACCACAGGCACCTAATCGTTAGCGCCGTGCTGACTTCACAAAAGATATGAATCGTTATTATAAATGTTGTTTCATAGGGTACAGCTCGCTTAACGAGGGCGCGCACACGCCCATGTTCAGTAGCGACGCGGCCGAGGCGACCGCGCCGGAGCCCGTGGCCCCCGCCCCCGCGGCACCACTGGCGCAGCTGGCCCCACGCTGCTGGCGCACCGTCTACCTGTTGCTAGACCTGTACGCTAACATGCCGGACGCTGACACCATCACACACAGGTGCAGTACTTGCAGAAAACTAATTACTTTTTATGTCAATAGCCAACAAATCAGCGGACGGATCATCTGATGAGAACCGATCACCGTCGCTTTTGGACGCACGTACCACCTAAGAGCTCTACGTATGTATTGTTAGACGAAATAAAATAGGGCAACACTATTGTGGTGGGGAACGCGGCCCCAAAACTAGCTACACTACGCAATACTAGGAGTCATCTGACACATATTGGTGTACGAAACTATTGTGATTGAATTAAGATTATGTACTAGTGGTGAATAGAGTTAATTATTATTTATTTGCATTGAATTATTACTTATTCAATTAAAACATACTTAGCATGTAAATTCCTTAAAAATATAATCTGCAATTTGAATTCTAGTTTGGTCGTTTTTTGTTATAATGTCTGCATATCCCAAACCATTGCTGACAGACATCTAAAATCTTGCCTTCCATCGCGCAAAACTTAACTCTAGGATTGGTAGAAACATTAGTAGCTGACCTAAGTGCTGGGCGACAGGCTACTAAACTAACCTTATTCACAGGTTCTCAGTATCGACGGAGATCCCAGAGGCGTACCGCGCCGGGCGTGCCGCGCGACCCAGCTCGCGGGAGCAGAACGCCAGCAACTCGTCCTCCAGCGGGGCCGCCATGGGCATCGTGCTCGTGGGCGTGGCAAGGTTACTTAACTATTTATACTCTCGAAATATAAAAGTCAGGGGTATTGCTGTTTTACGATGGAAATTAAACTTTATAATTTGATGAAAAGGACTTCGTGATATTAGAATATTACCGAACTTATCTATGAATGTATAAAAATGAATTGCTGTTCGTTTGTCTTTCTAAAACTCGAGAACGGCTTGATTTTGAATTATTTGTGGAAGGCCAGGGAAGTTTTAAAAGGTGAATAAATATGTAAAACAATGCTAGAAATATTAAAAGCGACAATTCGGTTTTCTTTTAAAATTTATTCCTCCCTGTCAAACTTTTGATGTTCGTCCCGTCATTCAGAGGGCGGTACGAAGTTTGCAGGGTCATTTAGTATAATTAATATTTGCAGAAGTATCTCAAGTAGAAGTTAGTAGAAAAAGTAACTCAGATTGTTGATAAACAGAATTCACCGTACCCGCTTACTGGCGTCTCTGTCCGGCTTGAAGCTGGAGGCGGAGATCACGTCGTTACAAGGGTCGCTGTCGGCGTCACGGGCGCGCCAGTGGGCGCTCTCCGGCAACCTGGGGCGCAGCGCCATCGTGCTGCTCGAAGGCGCCGCGCCTCACCACCAGTAAGTGTTCCATTGCGGCTCACTTCAGGGCATTACGGGACGTGCAAGCCTGTGCTGGAAAGGTTACCAAAGCATTAAAACAACCAACCAAAGTGTTCGCATGTCTATATACCGCAATGCCCTCCGCAATGCTGAACGAATCCTTATGTAACTAAAAAATATCACCTACGCATATTAAGTTCTGATTGTAGTACCTAAAAAAATATTCACTGTATTTACGTAATGAGTTGCTGTTAAGCGCCACTCGCGAGGACGTTAAACCACCGCGAGTAGCTACTTCCTACATTCGTCAGGAGTCCTAGTTGGTTTATGTTTGTAAACTATGTATTTATAGATATGTGGAGTTGGAAGATCTCTATTCTCGATGGTTTGCAATCGTCAGCGTGAATTGCGTGTTATAGGACTGTGGTACGCGTGAGCGTGGGCAAGTCGCAGGCGCTGTACTCGTGGGAGGGTGGACGGGCGGGCGCGGCGGCGCTCGTGTCGGTGGGGGGCGTGCGCATCGACCTGCCGCAACACCCCGTGGCGCTGCACGGCGTCATGACGCGCTCCAGCCGCCAGCTCTCCTCCACGCTACAGGTACATGAGACACCGTACATGTATTATAGTTGAAACCCATGTTGATCGTGAACGTAGCCGAGTAGATGAATCTGCTTCAAAGCTTCCTCTGTTATTTCTTTTAGCAAACGCATAAACTGACTTTTATTATGAAGTGAAAACTGATGTAACTTGAAGATGTTACGTACCGGTATAGGAGCTGGGTGTGACGCGCACGTCGTCGCGGATGTCGCGAGGGGGCGCGGCGGCGACGGAGGGCGAGGAGGAGGAGAGCAGCCCGCTGCCCGCGCCGCGCCCGCCCCCCGCCCCGCCCCGCGTCGACCCGCTGCTGCATCCGCTGCAGCTGCACTTCTCGCTCGTCCTGCAGGTATGGGCTTACATTAACACAAACACGAATATAAAAATATGCCGCTCAGGTAAAAATGGTCTTATTCTTCCATGTGACGTTACATGGTAGGCAATAATTCTCAGACAGCCTTAAACTGAACACAAAAATCTTAGCGGTTTCCGTTCACTATACGACTTCTTAAAATGTATAGTAATGATATTCGTTGCGGAAGGATGTCTGGAATGACAATGACAGTTACCATACATTTTAAGATGACATATAGCGTGATCGACAACCGCTAAGATTTTTGTCTAGGCCTTCAGATATGGTAGATTTTTACTAAAGTAAAGATTACCTTAACTTCAGATTAATGGTGCTTGAAATATTGTTTCTAGTATGTGCTGAATGATGAATGAAGGCAATGATGTAAATGTATTACAGAGCCTCAGTATAACGGCGGCGCTGCTGCCGTCGCTACAGGCGCAGTACAAGATGGAGCGCGTGCACAGCTCGGGCGTGACGGCGGGCCGCGCGCACTTCACTGTCGACCTGCCGCATCACTCGCTCAGCTTTGTCACTAAGCTGCAGGTACGAATAAGATGGTCATATTTTCGGGTCGTACGTCGTTCAATAAAATTGAATCGTGAACTGTGATATAAACAAAATATAATCTTAACGTAAAAAGTGTTGATTGATGGCATTCGATATTTCGTCGTGTTCGTCTTTACAAGATTTTAATTTCAATGTCACGACTGAGAATATTAAAGTCATGGTAGTCCTCAATTTTTCGTTTTAAGTACCAAATAAGATTAGATTCCCTTAGTTCGACTGTTTATTGGATGACTGGATAGAGTAGAACAATTTAGAAATCTGTGTGTGCAGGTGACGGAGGCGAACATCCCCGCGGCTGCGTCCGTGGCGCTGCCGGCCGTGTCGTGCCGCGCGCGCGTCATCGAGTGCGGCGCCGACGAGTCCGCAGACACTGCTGACGGTTTGTAGTGCACACTGACTACGGTTGAACTTCACGGTCAACCGGTTTGCCGTTCCTTTTGACGTGAATACCGTATATTATTTTTGAATTTTTTAACATCCAAAACTCGGAACGACTTCTGTGTTTATTAACTGAAGTGAGGCTATTTGATTTAAACGTGCATTTTCAGCTTAAACCCGACAGGGGGTAGTCTCGCTTCATTTAAGTCTGACGTGCATAAATTAATGCTCTACAGTTTCCGGTACGTAACTTAGCAAGATTGGTTAGATGCGCAGAAGTATTTTGGGTTTCTACGGTTATCATACGGGATGCGCGGGACGAAACAGCATCGTTCCGAGAGCGTGATTGGTTGCTCAGCCGACCCCTTGCCTCCCGCACCTCGTCAACGTCCTGATCACTCCCGAATACACTTGAGCGCACTTAAAATGAAACCGTTTTATCGACAGTATGTTGTGAACAGCATGTTTGATTTGTACATACATTTTTAACTTTTCATTGTTGTTTGTTTTATCGATTGCAATAATTAAACTTCACTTCACATTCCTTTCTTTTCTAACGAGTTTTTTTTTTTAATAAATTATGGCAGTAAATACTGACAAGCGACGAAAGTGACCACTTTTTTTTCTAAGTAAACATGCGCATACTTATCCCCACTACGCCGAAACCTTGCTATAATGCTCTGTAATACTCCAATACGATGATCTTAATGTTAATATAAGGAAGACCTTTGTCACATTGCAGGTCACGCGGCGGGCAAGGGCGAGGGCGGGGAGGGCGCAGTATTGCGCTCGGGACGTTACCTCGCAGCCACGGCAGAGATCGGACTGTTCGAACACACGCTGTCTACCGACCTGCTCAATCATCTCGTCTTCGTTCAGAAGGTGTTCATGAAGGTAAGCTGTCTGTCTGCCTGTCTTAGTAAGCGATTTACTAAGCGAATGGTTGGTGGATCGGCCCGAAGGAACACTGCTGAATAAAAATATAGTTTTGGTCATGTTCCATCTACCATTAGTAATTTCCATTTATCATTGCAGGAAGTAAATGAAGTTGTTCAAAAAGTGTACGGTGGTGAGAAGCCCGTGCCGCTGTGGAACGAGGACGAAATCACCTCATCGGCGCTAAGCCGCATACTGTTCTCTCTCACTATTAGGATCAAGGTATACTATAAATTGTTTTACCATAGTATATTGCTATAAATTATATCTTCTAAAATAATATCTAATGACTAGTTATAATGAAGGTTTATCATTTCTTCTTTGGTTCTGGGCAAACAAAAACCCTATGGCGTGCATTACTGCTTAATTAATACGCTTTTGTTGTAACGTCGATGGCAGCGCATTCAGCTGACGGCGACGACCCCCAGCAGCTGCGCGGTGCGGCTGGAGACGGGCGCGGTGGAGCTGGCGCTGTCCAACCGCGTGCAGAACGTGCACAGCACACACGACGCGCCGCCCGTCGAGCTGCGGCTGTTCGCGCGGGCGCACCTCGACCTCAACCTGGGGCTCGGCCAGCTCATCCGCAACGCCATGTTCGACGAGGCCGAGCCCGAGTTCCAGCAGTACGCGTTCTTCGACACGCGTATCGGTTGGTACAGGTTTATGTTTCTGGTCTAACACTGGTCCATTTCTTAAAATGTCGATGTTTAGATTATGTGTACTTTTGAAATGTTTGAAAAATAACTACAAGGAGAAGACAATCACTAAACCATTTCGTAAGAAAAAGCATTTCCACCCTTCTACAAGTTGCTAGAGAAATAAATGTAAGTAGTGGAATGGTGAAATTTTCTTGCACATCCCGAAATTCTTTGTCCACCATTTTAATAATTACAACCAAGACTAAAAATAAACTACATTAATTCATGTTGCAATTGCTAATACGCGAGATGAATATCATAGCATCACAAATTCACAAATCACAAAAATTTGCTTTGTTATAAGACTCAAAAATAATAAAATTACTATAAAAAAACAAAATGTTTATGCAAGTGTAAGTTTTGCCTATTGGTGCGTGCAGCGATGCGCAACGCGTTCCAAGACGAGATCGTGTGTGGCGAGGATAAGGAGGTGGTGCTGATCACGCTGAAGCGGCCGCTCATATACATCCAGCCGGTGGCTGTGGACAAGGCCATCCTCGTGTGGCTCAACTACAAGAACGCGTACGAGTACTGGAACGAGAAGCGGCTCAACCTCAACAAGGAGGTGCTCACTGCCACACAGCAGGTGTTCGAGAAGGTAATCTTCAACATTTCCAATCAATAGTAATGGTACTATATTTTTAGTAAAGTAAGTCACCATAGCCAAGAACAGAGGTAGTATGATTAGGTGAACAATTCAATTGGGATACAATATGCACAAAATTAGTTTCTAATCAGCCTCAAAATCAATAAGAAGTAATTATAGAACTATTCATGTCAATCAGTTTTATAGTTTCAAAAATCAGGATGTGTAAGTCAGTTCTCCCTAAATATATCGATGATAAATTAATTTGCGATTTCATAAAAACGATGGCACTAATAAAGACTCATTATCTGTCATTCATGGTCATGTAGCCTGTTTTCAGTCCCTTTAAAATTTTCCCAGTATTCTCAATATCGTCATATGTTGCGCTTTACAAGTTGTTGAGCAATAAACAATTATATGTTGCAATATTGTTACATGACAGGTACAACTGACATCCCAGATCACGACGCCCCACCTGAGCACGTTGTTCCTGCAGCTGAACGTGGACGACATCGGCATCTGCCTGCCGCTCAACCAGCCGCCGATGGTACCCACCTTAACTCACAGTACTCTCCAACTGAACATTGAAACACATGTAGACTTACTTGCACGTAGTTCCATTTAGATTCAACTTTTATGTCATTTAAAATGCTAATTCATTCAATAAAATATTCAGTGATGTTCAACTTTTAATTTTTTTCCGTTAATTATGTATACACAGAACGTAAATGGAACATTTTAATTGCGTGATTCAGATTGACCTTGAAAATAACATTTATATTTTAAAACGTTTGGCAGACGTCGTGGTCGCGTATGGCTGCTTGCGGCGGGGTCGGAGGAGGGTGCGAGGCGGAGGGGCGCGGGGCGGTGGTGGTGACGCTGGAGAGCACGTCCATCTCGGCGGTGAGCTCGGGCGCGCTCGTGTCCAAGGGGCGCTTCGTGGGGCTCTGTCTGCGGTTCGCGACCGACTTCGAGGCGTCGCTCGACGACTGGAAGCCGCGCGCCGACGAGCCCGCGCTCAACGTGTGCCGCGTCTCCGAGGGCACGTACGAAGTCTGCAGTCGCACCGCCGCTGCCAAACATAATGGTCAGTTGGGTTAACTTAATCACGTGCAAAGAAAGGTGATGAAGGTGTTATGAATACACCAATCAATTCATTACAGCTGTTGTTTCGTGTTAAGAGGTAGTATACCTTAAACGTTTAAAATTTATGGTCGATGGAAATGTATGATTTATATGGTTTATTGAAAAATATGGTACATATGTTAGAAGTGACAACATATCACATTCCACTCAAGAAAATTTACTTATGCACTAATGTCTCTAATACCAATTGGATTGATCTCTGTACTCTTTTAAATATTTTTTTAAATATCTAATTCAGAATTAACATAATAGCAACTTGCAAGTAAATGAAAGTAACAGTTTATGTAAACATTGCTTAGAAATAGTTTAAGTAAACCTTACAGTTGATTGGCAACAGTAAAATGGGGTGAAATATATTTGTTTCATAGGTGTTATGAGATGACATGTATTGAGAGTGGTGTATCGTTGCAGAGAACGCCAAATGGTTCTTGAACGTATCGTGGCAGATGGAGGGCGTGGACATCCACCTGGACGTGAACGTGGGCAAGCAGCTGTCGGCGCTCGGGCACACGCTCACCATGCTCACGGGTGGGTACCGCCGGTGTACGGTCCATGCATAGAGATAATGGGTACCGTTGGATACTAATCATTGTGTAGCTTTTCGTATTGCCTTATTAAATGTCGACCTCAGTTTAGATAACACTATGTTGTACTTAATTTTTATATCTCACATCACAGTTACTATTCATTCGGTTTTAAAATTCGAGTTAAACAATAAAAATATTAGTGCAGCCCCTAAACAAAATTAACGGATACCGTTCACCCTGTGACATCTTAAAAATGTAAGATAAAGACATTTATTTGGTGCGAAAAAATGTTTGACGTGATAGCGCAACAATTTCCGCAGCGAATGTCCTTACCTTACATTTTTAGGATGTCATAGCGTGAATGATTTTTATTTAGGGTCTCTGGTGAGGTGTGGTAACCGGTAAATGTTGTTTAGGTTTCGAAGAGGAGGATCCGTTGAAGATGGACTACGAGAGTGATTTAGACGACGAAGCGGACAACAGTAAAGATTCACAGGTATAATTAATTGATATTTGAACATTCCCAAGTCTGATACCTTCGCGATTAAATTAAATGCTTTTAGATATGCGGCATCAGATGCCTATTTAAAATAGACAGATGTGAACTTCTCAGAATTAAAAAAAAACAACTTTAGTATTTTTCAATATACGTATGCATATCATATTCTGCTTCTATTTTATTTGATCACGGGTTTAGTAAGAAAAGAGTTGATGCTGCCGACAAAGGGCTACGTTTTCGCCAATTACATGTCGTATGTTTAACGGACGATACACGATATCGTAACAGTGCAACAATACGATGTATCAACCACACGCAGTTATACAATATTGCGTTGTGTGTATTGCGTGCAGGAGAGCATAGTGTTCCGGCGCAAGTGCACGGAGCACCTGCCGGCGTTCGTGTTCGACCCGCAGCTGGACGCCAAGAAGCGGTCGCGTCTCATCGAGAAGGAGATGACGGAGCAGGCCAAGATCATCAGCGACCTGCGCGCGCTCGGCGCCTCGCACGGCACCGTCGAGGGGGAGCTGCGCCGCCTGCACGACCTGGAGGCGCTCGCCTTCAAGGACTTCCGCAGGTACCGTTTACTACCTGGCTAGCTGACGTATCTATAACGTTACTAGTGCCACATTGAAATACATCCTGCAGTAAAGTCACCGAATGACTGAAACGAGGGACGGCATGATATGCGCTGATTTTCAGCTCGATCCTGTAGGTCATCGTCGACGTTTGCATTGGTACAATGTACGGTTCTACTTGTGTAAGTCTCGTATACCAACTGTAGTGTTTATAACATTTGCGGGTACCGCTGTGTGACAGGGACATGATCCAGAAGCTACGGCGGCAGAGCGTGCGGGCCAGCTCCATCACGAAGGGCAAGCTGGGGCTGGGCTCCAACCGCAGTCAGTCGTTTGTGGCGCCCGCGCCGCCGCCCCACCAGCGGGACGAGCGCCGCGACATCGACAGGTACACATATAGTTGTAAAGAACTCGAGTCTTTGAGTCCTAAATTTTGAACTCGGCTGACAGTTTTCACGACTCGACTCATAACCGTAAGACTCTAAGACTCGAGAACTCAAGTCTATATGAGCTCTTGAACTCGAGACTCGGGACTCGAGTCTTCTTTAGCGCTCGAGTCCTTTTTACGTGGCGAGTCGCGCTCGAGTTCTTTTCCGCTTGGAGTCTTTCTTTTAAAGCAGCCATTAAAATGTTACTTTTGTGAGATATATGAGAGTGAGATAGTATGAGTCTCTTTCTAATTCGGTCACAGATGTAATAGAAGTATAGATATAAATTCTAAATAAATCACTGTCAGCATTTCGAAGAACAGTTTGAAGAAGACTCGAGCTCGTTTAAGACTCAAGTTCTTTTTAAGACTCGAGTTCTTTTTAATAGTCAAGTTCAATTTTGGCGCTCGAGTCTTCCTGATAGGACTGAAACTCGGCTCGACTCAAGACTCCGAGTTCTGTTAGTTCACAAGTCCTATAAAATTGAGCCGAGTCTATCGAATTAAGACTAAAAGACTCGAGTCCTTTACAACACTATTCTAGCTCCTGTTATAACTTTTTCAAATGTCTTGATTTCATTACTTATTCATTGATATAACAGCAAAGCACCTCCTGTTTAATTGGCAGTTAGTAAATATAAAACACATTATAAAAGATTTTTTTTTATTATAAGCTTTTGAGGTGTATGTCACTTCGAAAATATTGGTCATAAAATTAATATCAATTGTTTCCCAAGTGTGGCAGACTTGTTAGTGTAACTATAACTAGACATTGACAATAATTATAAAAACAGACAGTGGAATCATAAAACAATAAATTAATAATTTTTTGAAGTGCATTTTTCCTAAAACAGCATAAAGGATTAGTGGTAAAATGGTACCCTGTAGGAAATTTATTGTCCTTGAAGGATTAGAACCAAGGGCCTCTTGGCAGTAAACCAACATTCAAAGCTATCATGGTTTATAGAGCAACTTTGCAGTATGCCAGTGCTGCCGAAACATACACATTTGTATAGGTCACACTTACTCAACACAAAACACGAGCCCACCATTTGGTCCAAACTGCAGCTCTTCATCTTCCATGGCATCGTCTAAATGAATCAGTTCTCGGATGTCCACTAGGGGTTCATAGTCAAAGTGTTCCGCTGCAGGGTCTAGATTCACCACTTCTATTATTCTCTTGGCATCGCTAGCATGCTTCACTATTGTTGAACAGTAAGTTGACTGAAAAGATTAAAATGTTTATAGATAATACATAATTAATCAGCAGAACCTACAAACAACATTTGAGACACTTTTTCTGATGGTGTATTGGTGTACATGAACAATTAAATATGTAAATATAAAAAGCCTGTTGAATCCGACTTTTTCAATCAATGAATACAACCGCTAGATGTTTACAGTCCATTTGTTAAATTACATCTTTTACTAGCATCATCAAGCACTCTCTCGATTCGGTTTAGAATTAGAGTTATTTCTTCATCGAGGAGACATTCGACAGTAACTTTGATATAACCTGAAGAGTTTGTTTACAATATATACCTTTCCACTACCTGCTGGACCAACTACAAGCTGTGCATAACGCATTTTCCTAGTTCAAGGGGTTGATTTTCTTACAGGTTATTTTACCGGAATAAATGTAATGAAATTCTTAAAGACGTAAATCACAGATTTTGATTAACATTAAATAGATTTAATTTCGATAGAACACGTGTTCTAATCACAAAGTAATTTAATGTTCAGTCTTTTGTTTGTAATTTTTACTTGCTACCGAGCCAGCTGGTTCTAA
>DWPQ01000426.1:0-16852 GCA_018251795.1 Perichares adela
AATACTTCATTTATAATGTTAATGTCAGTAGCAGTAAGCACCTTATCTGTTTTGTTACGGAATATATAAAATTTTCTTTCTTTCTTTCTTAATTCAATGTACGTACAAAACGCAACAGGTACCTAACTATGTGCTCAGGAAAATGTATTCAATCAAAAGCTTAGATACTTATTGGTTTGCTAGAATATAACACTAAAACAGGAACTATACCAACGATAGAATCTAATCTATTAACAATAAATCTAAAGAATTGAACTAGTCATATTTTCATATTCCGTTCTTGTCAATAATCTTGCCATTCCAGATAGAAACAATTATTGTAAACTTCAATTATAAAACAAAATGATGTAATTTTAAACAGATCGACACAACAGTTGTACGTGAACAAGCTGGAAGCGGGGACGGTAAAAAATCTTATACATCGTGAATGCCATGTATAGAAGGCAAAGCGGAGGGCGAGCGACAAAAACCATTGCATCGGGCATAACGATGGCGATGCGCGTCGGTTCTTGCACTACGTGTCAAAACATACCGCGAATATTAGAAACACGGTATTCTTAAAAACGATACTCTCTAACTTTGAAGGAGTAAGTAATTCCATTCATCGATGACTCCATGCTATCTTCTCTTCCTCGTCTCGAACTATGCATTGAATTATCGGAAACCGTAACCTATGCGCAGAAGGATGCGAAGGCCATTGGCATTGACATGCAGCCGACAGGAAGCCGAAAATTATATAAGTGGAGAGCGAGGTCAATGTCACGCGTAACAAAGATCGCGAAAGTGGTCCAGCGTTACTTGCGAGTGGGCTCGGTGCCGCTCGGCGCGGCTCGCGCGGATAATTGCGATGTAATCGCCGTAATCCATCCGCGTATGGGTCTGGTTTCCTTATACGGCGCGCGCAGCTTGCGACCGCATAGAAGAAACAGCTGACCGCCGGCACGCGCCCCGATGCATATTAATGTCGCACCCGCGGCAAAAACATCGCATAAAATCGAAAAGCTACCATTAAACATCGAACCAGTTTGAAGTGCAGGCGCCTCAATTATGCAATCGTCGTGCGAACATCGTATCGAATGCACTATAAATCTAAAGTGGACTTCAGCTTGAACGCTCGTAATAGGATAATCAATTGATGTTATTCGACGCCCTTATAGTTTTTTTCTCCGATTCCCTTTACATGTTTGCTATTCATATGAATATTAAAGTTGTATTTGCCATTCCGTACCTATTAATAATCGAAGTTCGCCAAAAGCAATAATTCCAAGTCGTATAATCGTCAGTCCTTTACACAAAGCCAGGTTATTTCGGTGTTGATTACCTATTTAGTTTGGATCAATAGCAGACAGAAGGGCTGTCAACGAATCATCCGTCCTGTCACACATGAGATTTACACAATGGATTCACTGGAGGGAACTCATTATCTTCAAACAAGGGAAATAGTGAATTCGTGACCCCTCACACGACGCACTAACTGCTTTACTGTTTTCCTTCGTTACTCCAACATAGCATAAAAACTACCCCACTAGCTTGTATCTATCACAAATGAAAAGGCATTTAATGGACAATTAAGAGTACTTTTAATACAAACGAACGACCGGTGTCTATTCCATTAAAGTTTTTCCCCTCGTAAAATTTTATAGCTCATTAGTAACGAAATTTAAGTGTGTCAATATAAACGATGTGTTTAATAAACATTTAAATTCATACTCACTAATTTATCGCTTAACTTAAACCTTAATACAAGACCATCTACATAGATAGGTACATATTAAAGTAGATTTTTACTTCAATTTACATATATTGGAATGTAATGTTTGTGTGGGCTGTAAACTTTATTAACAACGTTAGTAACAGCTTTTAAGTACATTGGAAATACGGCAAGAGCCTTATCAATCTATCAGCTGGTACGGCGTTCGATAATGCGATAAGGCTGTGGGGATCATTCTTCAACGACATCGACAAGTTTAATTGAGAACAACATGCTCTACAGCAGCTGTACTAGGCATTTTGTTTATTTTCTCCAACGGCTTTAATGTTGTTCATTTGCTCACTTTATGCTATTTTATAAACAAGATAAACAGAAAGACTTTGTAGTAGAAAACACCTATAATAGTCTTGTTTATTTATTTACCAGCTTTTTCCCATTATTTACACAAAATGCGGCTGAGCTGCCGTCGCACGCAATAAAGGGATAGTGGCTTCGTTGGTTGAACGTGTCATTTTCCCGGACCGTTTCCAGGTCGAATTTTGTATGCTCTCTTTTTTTAATCATGTTCACAATAGACATTTATCACTCGCTTCGGTGAAGGAAAATATCGAGAAGAAACTTACATCTCAGTGTCATCTTGTGAACATCTCAAACCTTGTATACGAAATTTTCACAGATATTTCTGATAGCATAAAAAATATGCAAACGGGATTCATATTTTTTAAAGACAATTACCGTATCATCTGGCATTACGCATCAGCTTACGCAAGTTTCTATTAGGTATAGACTACGTTGTCGATTCGTCACGAATTGATTTAATGTTTGACTAAATTGGTCCTTATTAAGTAACAGTTGACATATTTAATTAAGTAGCTATAACCTTAAAGTAAGACATCGCATCGAGCCTTACGTCAAAGCTGTCAACTATTTCGATTTTATAAACTCGACTCAATATTAGACTAATAGACGACAATTACGTCTAATTGAATAGTCGAAGAAAACTTCGTAAATTTATAAATACTAGTGCTAATTGCTGCAAATTCTTAATTGAAATATGTGGAAGAGTTTATTCGTAAACTGAAAAGCGTTTGAATGCCAATCGATATGTGAACAGAACAATTCCTGTTACTAGACAGGCCATTAATTCGCTGATGTATTACCGCTGTAAGCGCTTCGATCGCTGAGTGTATTAGATGTAATTTTTCTCATTGAAAAAGGATGTTCTTGTATCGGGGCAGATGTTCGAGGTCGTCGACGTTAGACCTTTCTAGTTTGTCGCGTGCCCTGCCCCGCAACGCACACGATGCGGTGGCTATTAACTTATTATTAGATGCCACATGCCCGCGCCGTGAGCCACCGCCACTCACTGTTAGCGCTCTCCTTTTTTACGACCACTAGGAAACTAACACTTAACACTAAAGCCGCTTATGCACTCGCTGTCCGGCGGGTTGATAAGCCTAGGCTGCCTAGGCGAGTCATTGCATAATCACTATGCACCTTCTAGAGCAACAACGAAACTAAAATTATGCTTTGCAGACCAATGGAAAACAGAGTACTTACGTGAGGGTCATGAGGCATATCCAGTAGCAAACAGAAAAGGCTTCAAGAGCTGTGCAATAAATTAAAATGGATCCTTGGGTAGGGAATGACCATAAAAAAGATTATTACGAGTATATTAGGGAAGCCCAGCTCGAGTTCAGTTACAAATATGTACCCTTGGGTTGCAGTGGTCACTTAAAACAATAGGACTGTATATCCAATTATTAACCAGAATAGCAGTAAAGAAATAACTAAAGAGAGCTATTGAAAATATTCGATTTCCTTAACCGAACCAAACGAAGGTTTAAATTTCTTCACTTCACAATTGATAACTATCTATTTCGTGTCATTGATTATACATTCTCGTCGTGTCTCGATGGTAAAAAATTTGAAACGTCTAACGAACTCAAACGAACAGCGGAACGTAATAAAAAATCCGTAACTAATCAATAAAATTCTTCCATCGCCAAGTTTAACGAGCAACTGGCGATTCCCTGAACTTTATAGATATTCGATCAATTTGTGTGTTTGTATTTATAACAAGCAATACACCCTTGCTTTGCTTCGGGACCACAACCCGTACACAAATAGTATCCGCAGTACTAGGTAATCTTTAATTATTTATTTATAGGTATTTTGAGATTATTTATCTATATTTATTGATCTATATTTTTTTGCATTGTTTTATGTTAAAAAAATCTCCGTCAAGTCGTTTTTTCGTGAAAGACTTACAAATATACATACATACATCCTCATAAACTTTCTCATTTATAATATTAGTAGGATAGTATAAATTACAGAAATGTCAAGTATTCTCTTAATTTTTTCAACGGTTTTTTTGTGATATTATATTATAACGGTATTTTTGGTAACAGTCAAAAACGAAAAAGAAATGTTTGTTTTATTTTTATTCATAACAAAGCTCACTTACATTGAAATTAAATATAGCTATGTACCTATGGAAAAATCCTATTCCGTTACATAGTTATAGATTCGTAAAATGAAAGCCTAGCGCGATCTCAGTGAGTTAAGTCGATGAAGTGAAGTCGAGGCTGTCGAGGGCTCGCGATCGTATCGATAATAAAACATTTTCGTACGTCGTTACCGACGGCTGTTTAATCGTGGAATTTAATAAGACGGTCAAGCCGCTCGCACCGCTTCGTAAACAGATTTATTGCCGGACCCCGAACACTATTGAATTCGCATATGAAAGGGTAAGCGCTGATTAAATATCTCTGTGGGCTAACATAATTTTTGATATATTAAAGTAATATTAATCTAATTTTGCGAAAATTATGCGGAAGGTTTTTTATGTTTTTCAGTTGCCGTGTCCAAAGCGGCAATTATAAGCATGTAGTATTTTCTTGGCTGGAGCCGCGTCATCTTTCCCATAACACTTAATGCTATTACAAATATTATACATTTCGTAACATAAGTGTATAATTCCCGTTCTCACACTCTCCGCATACTTGTAACGCAAGCCTTAGCTTAAGAATTCAATATACGAGATACAATAAATATTTATACGAGTTCACAACACCAGCTCAATGAAGTTATACGAAGGTATGTCGACAATTTAACGTTGTTAATGTATATCGATTTGTTTCATTTAACTTATACTCTTATAGAGAATGTAACGGTATCCTGGCTGAGTATGTACATAATACAAAGGACACAAGAGGGTCGCCATAGCATTGTAATCGATGTAAGTCCTTAAGCAACATTACATTCTACGCATACAATTGCATTAGCCTGAAGAAAAGCATGCGACATGTTCCACGAAAAGACGAGACGTTATTCTTGCGGTGTGTATGTTATTCGAATGAGGATTGGTCCGAAAGCCTGGAAAGGCAGAAGTATTCAGAACATGATGTTTTCAAGGGGCGAATAATCCATTTCGATTATTTAGCGCCATAATACCTTTTGGAAGGCGTACCTACCGGCGGGAAGTGTGGCGGGGGGTTTAAGGAGACTAACGCGAGGCAGACAGATTAGCATCCCGTTTAGGCAGCGCGGGATTCAGGAGCGAATGAAATATTGATGGTGGCATTAAGGCCCGCGGACGGTTACGGGACGGGCACGTGTCGCGATCGCATAAATATCTTACGAAACTTCAAAGCAAATAAAACTTTGTGATTCCTTAGGGGCTCAAAGATCTACTGCGAAGGTAATGGAGGTGTTTCAGTGATTTTGGAGCTAGAGGGCGTGAGGAGCCGCTGAATATGTATCGGGAACACCTCGCTCTTTACACGCCAATAAAATATTCAATAACGGACACCCCAAATACTTTACTTCACAATAAAGTAATCCGCGAATTTTCAAGTTTCGTTACATAGTCGAATGTATAATATAGCAGTGAAGTCATCGACCTTCAACAAAACAAGACGCTCTATTATCATTTATTAATATTAAAGTTGACAGATGTTAATATTTCAGTCTGACAATAAGTATCAGAAGCACATAAATGAATTCATAAATAAACGCACACTGATATGACTCACATACTCACATTTGGATATCCAGTGTTACAGGTGTAACTAATGAACATTCAAAATATAGCAATAGAAATAGAGCGCGAAGAGCCTTAGCCTGGCAATAGAAAAATAGTTAAGGATCGCTTATCTCCAGGCCTGACGGTAGTTACGACTCCCAAATACTTGAGCAAAATATCCCAGCCCAAGACCCGTGGGGGCTTCTTTACCGAACGGCTAGTAACAATACGCTAACACAGTGGTCGGCAAAGCGCGGCTCCGGAGCCGCATGTGGCTCTTTGGCTATTTCTGCTACAAATATCCACGGAAAGGTTGTTTTATTAGTATAAAAATAGTTTACTAAACAAGCAGATTTGTCTCCTTTTTTATTATTATTGTAATATTCATATTTGGCTTCTTGGCTTATACTAAAACCTCGTAGTTATATCTCTCAGGGTGGCTTGTGACGAGGTTGTTTCGTGGTCTACCTTCTAATACTTCTATTAATAGACGAAGGAGTGGCGTCTCATACTAAGCTTTCTTGGTGATCATCGGCCGAGAATACAGACCAGAATTTAAACGTCCGCGGACCAAAAATACTGGGCCATCGGCCCAGTCCATCTGGACCATGGCCCTGTTAAACCATAAATAATGCTTCTGTAATTCAAAGTTATTCACCGCTTCTATACACAAACGCGTGAACTAAATTACATTTTCATTACAACTAAGCACTTAAAAATAATGAGTAAGCAAAAAAAATCAAAGCCCTTGTCTTTATTTTAAATTAACCAAACATTACTCGCATCTCATGATTCCGCACATCTTCAACAATGAGTTGACCGAGAGCGAGACAATGTGTATTGTGTTTATCTAAAACATACGTACTTTATGTTAATACACCACGGATTATGCATACTACAGTACGATCATAAATATTTTAACATTTCTCACTTCGTTACGATGACATTTCTTGAAGTAGGTACAGTGTATCGGAGCTGAAATTTGTTTGGCTGTCCTATGTTAAGAAAATCTTATTCAAAGATGAATCTAAGTTATTGTTCGATGTTCCTTAAGGAAATATTAAGAATCACGAAACTACGTGAAAACCGTTGACAAGATCTACATTATTTATACTCCGTAATCGATCTCAGAGTTAACATGAAGCATCTGTTAAAAAAACGTTTAAAGGAATAAAAGGTTAGCAGACGTTTTGTCTAATCGTTATTACCTTACACTACTGCGAGCATTCTCGTTACACTATAAAGGGCAATGACGTCGGAATTCCACAATAGTAGCTATGAAATTTGATTACATCAAGGATCGTAGCAATTCCTCAAAGTAAGCGCTATAAAATCACGCAACACAACTCGCATGACAAGCGGAGAAGGGTGATAACATCAGTTTTCACACGACCTTACGGTGACGTAACTCGGTCACAATTCTCGGAGCAACAAATATGCTACAATATTAGTTTAGCGTTTATGACTTGAACGCAAAATTTATTTACGCACGCGAACACGAAAACTAAACGACGATGTTACGTAACATTCAGGAGCCTGAGGTTAGGCGGCAAAGTAATAAAACTTTTGTGAGTTTTAACTATTATTTAATCCGTACCTCCATGTTGTCCATAATTAAAAGAAGGCAGCCAACTTCCACGCACCTGGGTCAAAATGTAAACATTAAATATTAATAGTTTACTTCCAAATGAAAGGTAATATCGCGTTAACTGACCGTTAAAATCCATTCACAGGTTAACGTTACCGTAGCCCTTAAAAATACTTTCGACTTACGTTAGTTACGGCAGTTAGTTAGCTTACTATATTCACGAAACGTAACAAAATGACGTAAAAACCTGTGAGATTTTCAGCCTTTATAACGTAATACTTATCGGTATACTTACATAAGTTTATCTATACTTTGTATACCTATAGCATGTTGCAATGTTTAATTGTTAAAATGCAAAAATTGTCTATTAATTTGAAACAGAGCAATCAATACATTAGAAAATGACATGTGATTCTTCAATAAGGCGCTAAAATGTTATTAGCGAGCTTATCATTGCAAATATTGATACGAATCATCCGTAAGATTTCGGTTGAAACACTAAATGATTTCGATTTGTTTAGTGCCGTGCGTTTAAACAGTTTGTGTTTAAATACAGGAGCACAAAGTTGTTCCCCCTTCACCGGCGCTCGATGAACCGAAGTTACTCCTTAATTGCTCCGCTCCGGTGTCATCGAAATTCTAACAGCGTCATTAAACACACTTCGCAATTAAAGTTGTAAAGTTCCACGTTTAACTACGTAAGTAATAGTAGTGCTTATCTATGCAGTCAATGAAAGCAAATTATTTACGATTATATAATATTTTATAGATTAGATATATCGATTACTATAATTGTCTCTTAAAATAATAAGTCTTACACATTAGCTGTTTTATCGATATAGTTTAGATAATATTTAGTACATCTTTAATGTGATAAGACAAATCAACAGCACGATCTTGTATTTAGTATCCTTATATATATGCGAGAAGAAAGCTTCGCTCGGGTGAAATATGGCGTTTTCGGCATCGTGTGTGTAATCCAGACAAGTAGAGACAACAAAAACACATAACACATGGATTCGCTCAATATTGACGGCAAGACGTTTTGTTTTATACATCATAGTTCTTTGTAATGTAACGCTTATGTTAATCACTACTCAAGATGTCATCCAGTGTCATTGACGTTTCGCTATATTAGTCAATATGACGACTGCGATTTTTCTTTCAGCACCATTAGAATTTAACAAAATACTTGACATAAACGATTTTTTCGGATATATGTTGTCGACTCGAAGTTTTGATTTTTATGTTTTATTATTCAGATAAGCTTACGATCGATTCTACGACTGTGACGAAATTATTAATATAGATATACATATAAATAGATGCTTTAAATACGATAGCCTTTAACCGCCCTAAGCATTGTATAAAACTATACGTTAAATTGTAATCCGAGCGTAGAGAGCAGTTTAAAACGATACAACACCAACTGTCAACTAACGTTATAAATGACAATGAACGTGAAGAAGCAAAATTAAACAACGAAATAGCATTCACATTATCATTCCCGAAAAAGGGATACGCTAATATATCACTTAAGTTGACTACATGAAGGTTTACAATTTCCTGCCGATAGACAGACAATTTGAATTACCAAATGTGGCATACATGACCAAGGCTATAGTGGATGATCCCTCGTTTAGAAAAAAACTTGCACCATTAGTTGGACAGTATCCCCGTGACGCTCTGGGTTGGGTTTTGGAATAGATTTATTATGCATGATTCCATTTGATGATGTTTGAGTCTACATCATTTATATGGAGCATTTATTATATTCCACTTCAATTGGAGTGGAGTACGTTCCCATTTTATAATATAATTGCCAAACTATTATATATTTTCGATCCAATTCTATTAATCATTAAAACCACAAGTTCACCAAACTTGTAATTGGGGAAAATGTGTTCTACCTAATTTGGAAAACCAACGAACAAGAATTACTCGTCATATTTTCCGTAAACTATTTCTAGCTCCTACATTCGCAGGCCAATTATATAAATTGTCCTTTCCTCTAAAAACTCATCATTAGAATTATTGTAATTTATTTAAATACCAGTTATTTCAACGAACAGTTAAGATACACAGCAGCATCATCAAGCGATAGGAAACGATCATTAAATCACATTAAAGTAACACTTTATAACATAACAGTCAATAACTCTGACAGTTTACATGACTAATATAACTTTAGCGTAGTTAAGAGGATAAAAACTCATCATAAAATATATATTTCCAAACATAATAATATGAATAGAGCGACATCTCGGTTTTACGGTTATTTTTGATCCTATTATTCAGGATAGTGTATTTTAAAAAAATATTTGAAAGGATCTATTCCGGGGAGGTCGTCAATGGAATATAGGAAGATTCATTTTAAATAGTGTTACAAATACAATAAAGACTAGAAATATAACTTGATGATTGCAGTTCCTCCTTGCCGTTTCGCAATAGAAGCGATTCCCAATAATTAGACGTATAAGAAATGATTGCACTAAAATAGGTTGCGTGTTTTTTGATATTTCATAAATTAAATCAAGATTCTACTTTATAAAATAGTTTTATATTTTTTTGCTATCTAACAATAAGTGACAAATAAAAGTCCTATTAAACATAACATTGGCCCTGAGGAGGAATTTGGAGGGGTCATCGAACGCCCTCTAGCGTCGATCACGGAAGCGGTAGAAGTGCATCGGGATTATGCAGCAATCTGCCACCAGGGGGCTCCCCCTCGAATATCATGTTGCCAGATTAATTGGCATTTGCCCCGAACTCTGGGGTCCCTAGGCCGTAGTCCCCAATAATATCACGCGAAATTAGAGATGGTCGTAATGCAGAATTAATAACGCCGAAATCATCTACCGACAATTCGCAGTTGTGAGGCGAATGTGAAAGATGTCCTGAGTTTCAATTACCACATGTTTGTTTTTTGAATATTCATCGTTTACAAGACATAAGTAAAAGTATACTAGCAGGCGAGATTTTTTAACATTAATCGTTATATTTCAGTCAATTGACATAAAATCCTAATGCACTATTGCCTTCTCAAATTATTGCACTATATTTTAGTAAAAACCGTACAAAAATCCGTTCAGTAGATTTTAGGAAAAAGGGGCATATACATGAGGGGACTTCGTTTTATAATAAGTATAGAAGATACTAGGCACGAAATCTGTCTCTCTTTATTTGCACATAATAATATTAGACTAAGACAAGTATGTGTCTCTCATTTTCCTTCTCTTTTTATTTGCTGGACACACACAGGGCAAGCCTATGGCTTCACTAGTCTATGCATAATATCTCTATACTAATTTCATACCGATCGAAAGTCATAACAGTAAGTTTCTAAGCCAATATGTAAGAAATCCAATGACAATAAATCCCAGACAAGTGTTTATTCCCGGGTCGAGGATTTTGTGAATTTTTATTGTGTTTGTCCGTGTTACCCGCAACACTAGGAATCGTGGTGCGGGGATGTTTGTGTGTCAGTTTAAATCGATGTATTATTGGTAATCTTAGGTCAAATGTATCAACTAAACTTCTTTTCGATTTAGTTTAGTATAATAATTAATCAGTATTTTCCAGTCTGTATTTGACCTTTAGATTAAAAATAACATTACTTCTTTGTTCATATGTAATAATTACCTTACTTATCTAGACATAAATAAAATATCAAGTGTCATGGGTAAAAATCGAAGGACCGCTGCCTTTAGCAAGTAAAAGCACATACGTTTTATACGTTGATCAATATATGAAAAGTAATACATAGTTTTAATAGTTTTTTTAAACACGCACGATGCTTTTTATTAACCTCCATTCTAATTTAACAAAACAAAACAGTATACGTACATCGAGTATGCGTGCCGATATGTCAAATGTATGGTAGTGTGCGTGACGTTTGTTTTGTTTAATTACTAAATTTCTGATGCATATTACAAAAAAAAAATGCGTACATACTCTCCTACTTCATATAAACTTTAACTGTGTCAAATTTCATACTCATCCGTCCGCCCAATTTTAGTGAAGAGGGATCTAAAAATTTCGCGTTACCGAATTACAATATGATACTTTATACATACCTCTCCCGGAATGACAACTACTCCTTCGACGCTTTTCTCCTTGTCCTCGAGGGCCAGCTTCCTGAGAGCCCCCACGACCTCCTTCACGTCGTCCGTCTCCCACTGGCTGTCCAAGAACTGCTTCACATTTTCCTCGGCATACGGAAAAAGTTTGTCCTGTTAACAACAAATTCAATATGTACTCGTCATATTCACACTGCTTATCTATAGGATAAGTAATGTAAGATAGGTTGTGGAATGCACTGCCGTCGTATATTCATAGATCAAGCTTTTTTATGCCGTAAGAAATCTCAACAGTAAAAGTCATAAAAAAATTGTCATAGAACGTGTGTTCTATGACTAGATTTTACTTTTGTCCTAATTAAAAAATAAAAACATTTACTGTGAATCGTTAATAGCTACCTTTTCTATAAAAATATTTATTTGTTATATACTTCTTTATTGGCCGGCGTGGTGGACAACGGCCTTAAACCCTCTCAGTATTAGAGGAGACCCGAGCCCAGCAATGGGACAATTATGGGTTGATGACGATATACTTCTTTATTTAATCTTTATGGAACACCTTACTCTAAGGGTTGCAAAATGAGAAACTTCATGCCTATTGTTATATGTTTATATGTGTACAATTTAACATCATTCATTTATGTATGGCCCTGGGAAGAAGTCTTCAGGCATCAAGTGAAGGAAGCTCACAGCTCCCAGTGAGATTTTTGGGAATAGGGAATGAAAAGCACCGGTGCGTTCAGCTGAGATTCCGGAGCGTAAGATACGTTCGCCGGATGGATGGCGATAAACAAAAAAGCTATAAATTGAAGTGTAACAATTACTTTATTAGTCTGTTGGCAATGTTCGATTGACTAACACTAGCTTTTGTCTCTGTTTAGATCAGAACTCTGTGTGTTTCTCCATTCTTTCTAAAGGACATTTTATGTCCCACCGTATACTTTGCGCGCTTCAATTTAGATCTGCATGCAGATAGAGTGCACGTCGACTATACAATAATTAAAGATCGAATATTCTTCCTTGCCATCACTACAGCACACGATCAATGATTTGCAATCCACCAGACTAATTGGTTTAATGCAAACAACCGTCTTGGCGACACTGTAAAATGAGAACAATCTCATAACGTCCCGTTACGAGGCAGAGGTTATAAGGGTAGGAAGTAGGGCAAGATAAGGTTAGAACCATTGCCATTTGGTATTTCAGAGTCCTACACACTCGCTTCCTAAACGGATGGGATGCGAAATAAGTTTCCTCGACGTTTATACACGCAAAACGTTACAAATAGTTTTACTATTGATTAAAAAAACACAGTTACACACAGATCGTTCGATCTATAGATCAGATCGTGACCCGGGGCTGTGAGAAAACTGTTCAATGATTAAGCATAACGTGAAATGTCGGTGAAACTCCGTCGTCTACGATGCGGCAAGGCGATAGGTGAACGAACTGGCGGCGAGGCGGCGCCGGGCCCAAACCGGCTAGCGCGCCTACCTAGCCTCAACTCGTACCGAAGTCCGGACTATACGGCCACTCGTGCTAGGGCTATCGACAGCCGCCCTTCATGTATATGTTACTACTATCCTCAGAACATAGTTGGGTGTAGAAAGAAGCCTTTCGACCTGCAGTATGCCACGATTTTTATAACGATAGAAAGTCGATTGTCTCGTCCAGATCTGACGTTAGGTATATGGCATGAATGTGGGTTGGATGCCAGGGGAGTTTTAGTGGATAGAAATCCCACATAATCCTTTAACTTTCAAATTCATCTAATCATGTAGGTATCATTGATACATTTATGCACGATATATTTTGCTTTTACTTTCTATAGAGAAGTTCGGGTATCTTCAAGATTTCCCCCCGAAAACAAAGGTTGAAGCCTAATATTTTTTTAATACCTAATAAAAACTGGCCAAATATCAGTGTTTACTACGCGAAGACAAGTGACCACAGATAGTAATACACACCCCGCGGCATCACTATTGCCGGTTACGAATAAAACATGTAAAAAAATTACACATTTTATTTTAGGAAGGTGGTCAGTGGATTGATGAATACGTCACTATTAAGACTGGTTGACATAAAGCCGGTCTAACTCCAAAAATGAAGGTGACCCAATTATGTACTTAGTTCAGAAGGATGTACCAGGACCAGGAGACTTTAGACTCAAGAATGGAAGGAGTCGCTTACACCACTTAATTTTTTATATTGCTGGTAATATAATACCTGAGCGTTACAAAGACTGAAGAAGAAAGATTTATATAAAGACTAAAAACAGCTGTGTTTATACATTAATATTCCAAAACAAGCAATGGCTTTTAAAATCAATAAGATATTATACATTTAAGAAATATATAACTTTACTTAATGTTGGTACCCTCATTTTAATTTAAAAATACCTTCGAGGACATTCCAGGCACAACCCTAGCCCATAACACATTGTCTCGATTGTGCTCCAATTAAAACACGGAAAAACAAAAACAAAAGTAGTTTTCAGAGCCCATGTCGGCAGCCAAAGCAGCCTAATAGTATACGATATTATTTTTAATTCTAGATTCTTCAAGACGAAGCTCATATAACTCCTTGGGAATTTGAAAACACGCTATGCCAGGGATTCCCAAACCTTGTTCCCTCGAATAGTAGTCAGTATTCCGCAAAAAATATTTATGGGTACCCTCTAAAATAATACCACAGTTACAAATATTATTTTAAATAGGGCAAAATATGTTATGAGTAATAGAAAAAATATGTGTTTGTAATTATTTGATACGGGGTTCTAAAAATAAAAGGTACTTGGTTGGTGCTCCGTTACCTTTAAAGTTTAGGATACCCCTGTTATCACAACTACTGGGAACTTGGATGACATATAACCAGAGAGAAAATATATTAGAGGGCAATCCAGCCTTAAAATATGTCCATCTAAAAAGAGAACAGATGGGGTCTTCCGTCTTCCCTTTTTTGCGCGTACGACAATTACAAGTACGGGTCTTTCATCTTCCCTCCCTTTCTATTAGACGGACACTTGCATTCATAAGGAGGCCTATGGCTTGCTTACTCCAATATAATAACTATATGTGTATAACACACTAGAACAGGTCAATCACTGGCGGGGATAGCCGTGGTCTCCTGCATAATTGTATTCCCATGAGCTTCTTTGGAAGAAAGCCAATTTAACTAGGAGAAAAAGGGGAGATAATATCAGCGTCCCGCCAGTGGGAGCGGGGACCTTAGTAGTATGCGCTGTCATGGCTTGAGGCTACTAAACTGCTCATAGCTGTCTATGCTCAGGGGAAGACTACACGCTTGTCCTATGACACAACGTGACTATATCCCAGTATACCATGTTTAAGGCAACAGGAAAGAAGATACAAGGTCTCTACCAAAATCTATCCGGAGCACCACACGAGATCACAGGACCTTCGAGGCTGAGATTTCTAAAGCGTACTTTGACATATCTCAAACTTATTAAGTTAAGAGAATTTTCATAGTTAAAAACATTACTTTGACTCAGCCTAAGCTTAAACAGAGTGTATCTTGAGCGCACAATTTTGGTGATTTCCGAAAAGCTTACGCTAGTAACAATACACAAGATAGATTTCAGCTCGAATGTTCATATGACTAAATATTCTACACAATACTAAACTTCTTATAAAGTCGTGAATTCTACTACTTTCTTCCTCTATACTGAAAAATACGCTACATACAAAAGGGTATATATATAATCCCCACATGTATGTGGCCCTTTTTCTCAAAATCTACTGAACTGATTTTTGTATGGTTTTTACTAAAAGATAATGCAATACTTTGACAAGGTTATAGGCAATAGTGCAATACGATTTTATGTAATTTGACTGAAATATAATGATTAATGTTAAAAAACCTCGCCTGCTGGGAGCTTTCCACGCGAGCGAAGCCGCGTGCACAGCTAGTAGGGCATAAATAAATAAACACTTTTTAAATAAAGAAGCAAATCACATAAGTAAATACAACACTGACACATACATTTTTTTTCGAACGAAACAGTTCGGAGGTCACAAACACTTAAAGAGACATTTACATCCCGGTCAACGAACCTGACCGTGTAAAAACGGTAATGTTTTTGTATTTACTTTTTTATGTCAACAGCTGATAAAGGAGCATACGGACCAGCTGATGGTGAGCGATTGCCATTCAATGAGCGTCGGTGACTTTAAAGGAGTCATCAACGTGTTGTGGGCAAAGGAAGCGGAAGATCCGCTTATCCGGCTCTGCGACATTGTAACCGAAAACACGTCGAAATATGTCACAATTGATATTTGGACAGTGGTAAGAAAAATAATGAAACCAGGCAAGTTAGGAACCCTACCACCATGACTAACATCGGGATTAAACTGGGAAATACATCCCAGTGACCAAAAGGAAGACCAGGCGACATACCCCGTCTATTGTTCAGCGGGTGAACCACGTCTCACAAGAGACTCGTGACTATTGAATAGTCAGATAAGCTCACTGTCATTTTAGATACGAAGTCATGAAAAAACGTTTCGCGCAAAATAACGTGGTGTTTGTTAAAACGGTCCATATCAGCAAAGAGGACTAGAATGCAACCTAAAACCTGGTTAGACTCGAAAATTGATGAAGTCCTGACATCCCAAAATGTAAGTGAAAGTCAAAACGTCTCTAAAACATCTATTTACGACTAATTGTTACACTCTCAATTCACCAAACTTTCAGAACCTTACTTGACAAGATTTTTTTTAATAAAAATGTCGGGGGCCGTCTTAGGGACTGCCGACAGAACTGAAAACTTTATGTATTTTGAGCATTATAGGATAAATGTTGATAATGTTTAAACAAAGTTTTTTATCCAAAAAGTACTCAACGCATATAAAAATAATTAATACCACTTCTAATCTAAATAATCTATAGTCCATACAACTAAATAAAATTAGTGTCTGTTTATAATATTAAAATAACCTGTTTTTACTAGATACATGTATGTATACAGGGCATATATACCAAAACAACAGTTTTTAAAATTTTCGTATGTCCGTCTGTCTATTTGTTCCGGGTAATCTCTGGAACGGGTGGACCAATTTGGACGGGACTTTCATTGGAAGATATCAGATTTGCATCCTTATTGTTAAGGAGTAACTTAGGCTACTTTTTATCTTACAAATCCCGCGGGATTCCGATTTACGCGGGAAAAACTTTGCGACGCATTGATTGACGCAATCAAGTCCACAATATAAAAGTTGACGCTCCACATTAATAACTTAATTTTATGGCACTACTCAAATGAAAAGAGTCAAAAGAAATTTCCTTATACTGACAGCGTTAGGTGACGACGCGAATTCAATTAATTTCTTTTTTACTCAAAAAGTGTTCCATCATCACAACCCATAATTGTCCCACTGCTGGGCTCGGATCTCCTCTCACACTGAGATGGTTTAAGGCCATAGTCC
>DWPQ01000427.1:0-16851 GCA_018251795.1 Perichares adela
CAGTTTCAGTGACGTTTCGCTATATTGGTCAATATGGCGACTGCGATTTTTCTGTCAGCACCATTAGAATTTAACAAGTTAATCGATTTAAACGCATTACGCGGATATATGTTGTCAACTCGAAATTATTTTTTTTCTGTTTTATTATTTAGATAAGGTTGCAATCGAGTCTACCGTACCCCGGCACGAAATTATTAAGATAGAAGATAACTTAATCTTATAAATGCGAAAATAACACCTGATTGTAAGTTATATTGTTATTCAATCACGTGTGAACTACAGAACCGAATTAAAATTAAATTTGATACAGATATAGTCCAGAGCCTAAGAAAGAACATATGGTATTTTTAACGCGAAAGTTACTATATCTGTTTGTCTCGCAATTGCGCATAAACTACTGAACCGATTTAATTGAAATGTTTTACAGAGATAGTCTAAGACCTGAGAAAGGACATAGGCTATTTTTTAATGCGAAAAACGGGTTGTAAGGGGTTGAAATAGGGGTTAAAAGTTAGTTTGGAAATGACTATCATACATTTTTTAAATTCAAGAATGCCCGCGGGGTCAGGGTTTACGCGGAAATTTTGTGACACTGATTTCCATGGACGTACTCGCGGGCACAACTAGTTTGAAATAAACGCAACGCGTGAATTAATTATACCGGAATCTAAAAATAAAATATGTCTTTATAATGTAAGTGAAATCATATTTTTAAAATAAGTAAATATTTAGTATAAACACTTACTATACTTCGTTACCAAAGGATTCGTGAGAACTTCATTCATTATTTTTTTAATAGGTTCGTATTCAATTCGATTCGATTAACTAGGTCTTGTCGGAGCACTACCCTCTATTCATTTGTTACATTAAAGCCTTTTTAATAAACTATTGGTGGCAAATTGTGAGATCAACATAATAAATTAAGACCAAATTATAACCGGAATTACTGCAAATAAAGCATCATTTCACATTTTATCTTCAAGTTTCTCGCTTAAACTATAATTTGGCCTTTACCACAATTCAAGCAACGAATCTACAACACCTAATCAAACTAAGGCGCACGTAATTTAATATGTATTATGTAACAAATGAACAGATAACCAACTCTTTCACGGCTTAGTGTAATAATGACCTTACAGGAATGTCTTATTATTCTTATCACTAAGTATTGATACGTCTCAAAGCTAGCATAATTTTGTACAAGTGAGTTCTAGTCAAAATGTTATCACATATAGTATATAAACTTCCATGTACTTTGAATTAATACTTTTTATACTTTGACAGTTACATTTTTCGCAAAAAAATATGTAATATTCTCACTATTTGGATGTTTGTTACTTTATAATGGTTAGCATGATTTTTTTATGGATAAGCAGAACTGTTGTAAAACTAAGAAGCAACAATGATTTTAATGGCTTGAGCTACGTACAGAATTCGGTTAAACTTCAATCAATGGTGTAAAAATCACAGCAAGTCTTAAAATCAGTATAAAAAGTTAAAAATTGTTGGGTTGACGTCATAATTAAAATTTAATTTAAATTAATAAAATAATCCTGGCTGTAATGATGAATGATTAATAAGATGTTCTGAGTTATTATTTTTAAATTCTATCCCTGTTATAAGCTGAACACATAAATATCGCAAATATGTGTAGAGTAAGTCTACAAAAAAAAAAAACACTACAATTCCAAAATAAATCACATAACTTAACAAATCTAAAATAAGACTAGACGCAATACGTTGTAAGTAGTCTGCACAATAACTTTAAACGAAATCTTAAACATCTATAACGCTAACAATACAAAATTTATTTTGAACACAACATTCAACTTCCAAAAACAACACTACCGTAACAACATTCATTTTGAATACAACATTAGCATCCAAAAATCTAAAAGTTTATCACTTTGGAACTCGTCAACTAGATTATATTATCTTCAATTCAGTTTATTATGTCATTTATTGACATTTTAGTTCGATACCATTAAAATGTATGTATGAATCAGATTCCAAGAAATCAATTTATATCTTTAAGACAATTTAACCTTCACTTTTATATGGTTGTACTTGTTTATATGTGTGCAATAAATTGTATTCGTTGTTGATTTATTCATTTGAATTAAATCCACATCTCTCAATGTAATTTAAATATTGTACAACTTTTCATGTCTTACTGCCAATTAAGGGTTTACAGTTTATAATTGATCACTATGTAAAGCATAGATACCAAAGTCTGCATGTATTTATTCATTTCTTTATGCACCATAAAAATGTACAGAAACAAAGACAAACTTAATGCTAAAAGCATTCTCTGCCAGTCAACCTTTGGACAGTTATAAAGCAACAAAGGCGGTATAAACATATAGTAAAAGAACTCTATTATTATACATAAAAAAAATTAAGTTATGTATGTGTATATAATCCGTATTATATTTTATAAGATTTGTTTGTATTAAACTATTCAAATTAACTTCAAAAACAACCCATAATCGCCCCACTGCGGCTCGACTCTCCTCTCACAATGAGAGGGTTTAAGGCCATTGATGATGTTAAAAAAAGCCAGTGGATTATTTGGTTAACTTTCATTTAAATGGTAATAGTTCTGAAGCAAAAGCCTGTCAATTTACAAACATATTATAACAATTAATGTTCAAAATAAAAACTATAAAAATCCAAGTAAAAAAATTGTTTGTAAGCAAAATCAGTCACAAAATTGCTTGTGAATAAATAATGTTGCTTTAAATTGAAAGCAGAATTTATTAGAACATTATCCATGCCTTTCATGTGTTGTCATGTATACACAACTATATATTTATGTACATATTTAAGTTTTTAGATACATGAAACCATTTCTATAATTTGACGAGTTCCTAATACCATTGGGATATTTTTTCCGTTGTAAAAATCTATAACTAAATCATTAAATGTATGTGATGCAATTAGAGCACTGTAATAATAAAAAAAACTGTGACAACCAAGTCACTTAGTCACTGTTAAATTAAAAATAATATCAATATGTAAAGATTCAATCATGTTTAAAAATTGTGTTATTCAGTGTTACTTAAACTATGAGTATGTTTATAACAGTTATCTTCATTGTTTTACAAGTTACCTAACATGGCAATAATAATGAGCTCTCTATTCAAATGTTCTTCAGAATTCAAATATTTTAATTTGTTTGTTTCTGATGGACATTCTGATGTTGGCTTTACAGCTTCACGCGGACAGATTTTAATTCAAAGTACATTTTTACTCAACTTTACTTTTAATGGCAAGATAATGATTACAAAATTATCAATTTCCCTCAATCCTGAAATACTGAATGAATAAAATGCAACAATATAATTAATATTATTTTTAGACAATGAACAATAATATCATTTGTCCTGTCAGTTTGTTAGGAAATAATGAATTATTTGTTTAAAATCTCATGTAAGCTCCTACACATCTGTTTGGTATAGTCCAACAAGGCCAATATGATGAAACCAGAAATTAAACAATTTAACATTTAATTATTCACTGCATCTAAAATGTAATACATTGTAAAGTTAATAAAAAATGGGTAAAATAATACTGGATAATAAAAACTACACCTCAGCTAAACAAGAGCAGCCTTGATGGACTACAATGAATATGGAATGTTATTATTACTCACATAACTATAGTGAATTAAACATCAGTCTCAGTTTTGCTGCTTGTGCGTCGACTCCTTCCAACGGCTCCAGGATTCACCCAATGTGGACCGCTCAGTAGGAATTTCTTCACATTGTACTCCATTCTTGCTAAGTCTTCAGGCGAAATTTCTTTATCAGACTTATTCTTTAACGCTTCCTTTAATTTCTTTCCAGGATCAAAATCGTGCGCGTCGACAGATACATTTCTTTGAGCATTATCATTATTCACCTCTGTTATCGGCAAATCGTTGCACTCTACTGGAAATATTGTTTCCTTCACGACATTGACCTTTGCAAGTGGCGCGTTCGTTTTCGCATTCGATTCCTGATTACTATTCGGAACTGTTGGATGATGGACATAGTTGTTGCGAGATTCTCTAGCGAACTTTGAATATTTACTGACGGGATGCGGCATGTTTAAGGCCAGCTCGTTAAGAGTCTCAGTGAGTCTACTAAGTTTACTGCCCCTACTCAATGCCCGATTCCTATAAGTGCATTCGTATTCCAAGGGATCGTTAAAGTTGTTTTGCTGTTCTAAGTTTTTTTCCACCCACTCAGCCACTCTGAGCAATTGTTGTTTCTGTAAAAGCGCAGCACTGTCATCGCTAGATAACGAACTTGTGCTTTGCTCGTTTGTAAATACCTTATTATTTTCATTCACTTTCAAATGAGTCTGAGTTAGATTAGGATAGACATTGACTATTGCAGGCAACGGTGGTTTTGGTGGTTCTGGAGTTTTTTCAAAACTCGGAAATACCCCTTGAGGAGCCAAATCCTTAGATATTTTCGTATTTTCAATAGAATGCAGCTGAGACATATCAATCTTTTTCAGAGGTCTAGAAAATTGAGTTGCTACTTTACTTTGTTCATAACGATCGAAATTAAATATCTTTAACTCTTGATGATCATTGGAATTAAAAACATCAGTTTTCTTAGTATCGATTTTAGCGTGATCTATATTATTGTTTTGTACATTGACATCGACATTAAAATCATTTAGGAGATGGTCAATTTCTGATGGATTCTGCTGACTTCCTAAACTTTGAGTATTGTTATTATTGTTCTCAGAACTATTAGAAAAGTTGTGAGTTTTTAATGGCTGCAATGGCGATGACGAGACATTCAATAAAATTGGATTAATTGATGTGCTTTTGATAGATGTATTAGACTCTTTATTATTATTGTCCTCATGGACATCAATTAGAGTACTTTCAACAACAACATTATCATTTTTGTTGTCATTTTTTATATCATCATCGGGTTTTGCTAAATCGATAAAGTTATCCATACCATCATTAAGATCTTTGAAAATTGAATTATCATTCGACTTACTTTGCCTTCTATATAAGACGGGAGGTACATCTGGCTCAGCATTGTCAAGAAGAATATTCTTAGACCCTGCTTGCATACGCAAGTGGCAAAAGCGGGGGCCAGGACCTACATGAGTATTTGATTTATGAGTGCTTATAGTGGATTTTGCTATAGATGAAGTTCGGCTACCAGCCATGGAACTTTGAGAGTTTTTTCTATCAGTCATATTATCATTTAACATTATTTGATTTTTAGGTTTCACTTCTATATCAGTAGGAATTTCTTTTATAAGCAATTCTTCGTTAGTAACACTCGGTATACTACTTTTCTTACTGGAAATTGAAGTTTTTGTACGGTCACAAAGTTTATGATGAATGGCAGGTTCCAAAGTTACAGAGTTATTGGTTTTTGATGGCGGCACTTCTTCTTCTATTTTAGGTTCAAGCTCTTTTTTGTTAATCGGTTCTACTTTAATAGATTCAGCAGGTAACAAATCAATTACAGTAACATTGGTTTTGACAATCCCCATTTCAACTTCAACATTTTCTTTCTGTTCTTCAATGATTGGTTGGGCCATATAGATTGGTCCTTGGTTACATACTTTATCGTTTACAAGCTTAATAGTATGTGGAGAAACACTTCTAATACTGTAATTGGAATGTATTGATTTAATTTCAGAATTACAATTAAGACAAAGTGGGTTTAATTCACCACTCAAAATTGTTTGAGTTGATATAGTGTAATAACTTTCATTGTAACAAAACGGTTTATTTTGTGATTTGCCACAAGTGCATGTATCACAATGTTTAGTCACTGTGTCTTGAATACTGTCTTCTAGAATTTTTGTCATTAGTGAAGCTGAAATGTTGAACTCATATTCACTTGCATCAAAAGTGTCTGCATCATTACCAATTTTTCCTGGAGTCAAACTGCCTGGTTTTGCAGTTTTTGACATCACATACTGAGAAACTCTAGCTTGCGTGTCTACAGGCAGCTGTAAATTAAATTTATCTTGTTTAATCTTAAATATTTTATGAATTACATCTAATTTAATTTATGATTTTTATATCATTAGTTACTCATATAATTTCCCTACTTAGACCATAATGTCTAGCAATTTTAATCGTAAAATTGCATTTGAATAGTAAATAATTTAAGTTTAGTAAGGGTACATAATAATATAATTTATTGAAGTCATTTATTTACTTGCCTACTTCTTTATAATTGTAATTATAAAAAAATACTACAAATAAGTAACAACTACACTTACATTGTCCAATTTTTGGGCAACAAAGTTATCCGGCTTGCACTGAAGTAACTGAATTGCTAAGTTCATATCATTCTTATACCTTTCCTGTAAAAAAATTAACAACAATATGAGATGTTTTTCATTATAGAAAGTAAAACCACTTCAAACTCAACTGCCATCAGAAATATAACATAATGAAGTATGACTTACATTTTCTTTCTGTAGCATGCTATAATTGTGTTTAGACTCTGCCAATCGAACTGACAATGTGGCAATATCCTTTGTCAACTGACTCTTTTCACCCTTCATCTTGTCAACCATTTGTAACAACTTATCTTCCAAGACTTGATTTAACTTCTGAACTCTTTTATGTGAATCATACAATCTGTAAATAATGACAAAATTGATCAAATTAGATGTAAGAATATAAGTTAATATGAATATAGTTAAGCTTATGATTTTTCGTGATAAAAGGTTACTCATAACAAATCCCCCATTCACAACTATTGCCATATATGCTCCATTAATGTTGTCATGTGAATAAAAAAATATACATGGCTTTTTCAACTTAGAAATAATGGAATAAAATAATTGTGAAAAGTGATTAAACAATTTTAATTGCCGACTATCATATTACATTTATGTTAGACTAACTCTTTTAGATTCCAGCACACATTTAGAAATTTTAGCCTTTCACTTCAACTTTTGAATACATTTACATGTTCACAAGTATAATAATAATTGTAATACCATTATTACTTAGCTCCAAAGAGTATGAATGTAATAAATCTTTTATATACATTATTTTGTATAGCTTCTTCTTCTTCTTCTTCTTCTTCTTCTTTCTTTATTATTTTTTTTTCTTCTTTATAATAAATACATGCCTACATATTAAATGACATTGTTAATTATATGTTTTAAATTAAAATTCTTAAATTATAATAACATTATGTACGACATAAATACACACCTTTCATATTTTTCCCTCCAAGTATCAAGTTGTTCTTCTAAGTCATTGGCCCTCGAAGTGCACTTGTAGAATTCGTTTTCAAGAGCTAAAAAGTGGACATCTCTCTCTGCAATGTGCTGTCGCAGGTGCTCCAGTTCTGTGCGCAACTGGTTCTCATCCACACCATCTTTACAATCCTATCAATTGTGGTGCAACAACAAAATAAAATAAGAACAAGCGAGTGATATGTAACTTGTTTAATATATCTAACATTTAATATGACAAGCTATCAGTGAACCCTTGACAACAACATATAATTATCACGTATTATAAGGCATACAGTTTTTGGTTACAGCTCATCAGAGCTCTTTACAAGTTGTACAACTGAAACAAAATTAATTGCTTAGTTGTAACATGACAGTACAACTTTAATAACCATTTTTAAATCAAGAATGTTCACAGAGTAGCTTAATTTGTGTTTGAAATGTGAGATGATATTCAAACTAAAATTATGCAGCAAACAAAGAAAGAAAAGCGGTGCATATTTCATTTAAACAGAATTGTATAGGAATAACAAAAGCACACCTAGAATCAAGTGTATCTTACCAATGACAAAACTCTGTTATTAAAACTAGTGCTCTACTAGAAACAGACAAATGACACAGATATTCAATATACCTGTCTAGAAATTATAATTTTATGAAAGGAAAGTTAGAACAAAAATCATAATTATATTACAAAATGTTATGAATATTAATATATTTAACTTTATATCAAGTATAGGGAAAGTAAGAAGTTTTAAGATTACTGAGTAAATAATATTTGCATAACACTCTTCATTCCAATAAGTCTAAGTAGTTTATAGATACATTATAACCATTACAGTTAATTCATTTGACAATCATAGTAATAGAAAAGAGAGAACATTGAGTAATACTTGTAAAACTAGCATAATTTAAAGAAATTTATTAGGCAATAATTATATTGAATATTCATATATTACACTAGTAATTATTAGTTGATTAATAAATAATATAGGTAGATTGATACTGTAGGAATCAAGGATTTATATTGTATCTGAAATAAAAGTTAAATTAAACAATACATTGCCAATTTTTACCTTACAGGGAGAGGTTTTAGTGCTTTCATCCATACTCTATGTTTAATTTATATCACATTATGCCACATCCAATTTGTTGTGTAAACTTAGCCACGTCACACGAAGTGTTTTATCAAAATAGCTATTTATATCAATAAGCCACGGATTATAACAAATAAAATAAAAATCAATCCGGACACGCAACGTGCGATATTTACTTTTGATTTTTCATGAAATATCTGCCAATACTATTTCTCGACGCAAGTTACTGTAAAAATCTAATGAAATGTATAAAATTCCTAAGATTATTTGTGGAATTCCCAAATTTTCTTCAATAAACTATTGAAACAGACGTATTCTTACATATGACACAAAGGTAATTGATAAATTAATTGATTGACGTTATTGACGTTTAGTTTTTTTTTTGTTAAGTTTTATGGTTTGGATACGAGTCCTTTATGCCAAAACGTTTAGTAAAAATAGACAGAACCACAGAGTCTCTTCGTCGTTCAATGCTTCGAATGTATATACCAGACCACAGACTAAAAAGTATAGTTATATATCGCGTACCACAGGCATAAAAGAGGCGTAGATACTATTAACAGTGCGATGAAAGCACGCTATATATATTTGCAAAAGGGATAATCTACCTTACTTACTTTAGTTAGCAAATAAGCCTCATGAGATCAGATTGGTTTCACTTCGCATATAAATTACAATAGAAGCAATGAGTTACTTTGTCTAAAAATAATTTTAGGCTGTTACCGGTGCCTAATGGGTGTATTTTCTCCTATTAAAAGTATGTGCGCATGTATTTCACATTAGAAAAAACAAAGATATATTGGTCATTTGCGGTTACAAAGTAGGCGCTATCCTTTAAAAATCGTAGCTGTAATCAAGCGGTCGCCAAACGCTCTACAGGCAAAATAGCTTTTCATTTGATTCGTTTTAAAGATTGATTGCAATAATTACACTGGTGTTTTAATAGATTAATGTAACTAGTATTTTATCATACATTTTTACGATAGTAAGGCATTCCATAGTTCACTGTACACTGAGGTTTACTATTGCAGATGTTCAAAAATGAAATTTTGTGTAATAGCTAAAATAAACACATACACCTGTCACTACCTGCCCCGTGTTCAGGAAAAATGGACGTGCATAAATAAGACATTGCCGACACCCACCTGTGATTAAAAATGTTACTTTATCAAATAAATGTCCGCCCCGACTGGAAATCGAACTCTGGGTCCCTGTTTAGCAAGGAGAGTCACTACAAATACAAATAATGTACAGCAGCTGGCAAGCAGTTGGCATAATTCAGAAATATTTAGGTACTTACAGCTTAAGCTAATTGCGCTACTTTGATCGATGCATGATTGATCATTGGATCAACATCGGAAATCGGTGTTAAACGAATCTGTATAAAACTATCTGTATAAAACTAGTCGGCATATCCGACAATCTAACGTGAGTACACAACCGTATGTCCTCATCGTAATCTGTATAAACTTGAATGTGTCAATGTTTAAATGTGCACCCACCCCCATAGGGCTTTTTACCTGCCCGGGACACGATCATCCTCCGATCAGATCAACCGTGACTTAGGTTAAGTATATATCCAGTTAATAAACATGGTTCCTGCTTTATCCTTACCAGCGATCTGCAATTTGGTGGTACGAAAGGCTATATCAAGTGGTCTCTAAATAGGGAAGCGTCTTAAATTTTAATCTTTGTAAATTGATTTTATTCGATCATTTCAGACAACTACTACATAACCTTAGTCTAACTAAATATTTCGCGCCACTATAGCACGTTAAATTACACAGACAATTAACTATTCGTATTCGTACCCACACCGTACAAACGGCCCTCGTGATATTTTCCGTAAATATTTCATAAGAAAATGAAACACCCAAGGTCGTTTCCTTACTGTGTATGCAACATTTTTCACAACGAATAGTTAAGTCTGAAATAGCATGGTAAAAATAAATAATTGACAGAGGTGCTACGTCGCCGCGTCAGAGTAACATTCGCTCGGCAATACTGTGCATACTTCAAGCGTCGGCACACGTCTGGAGCTGACGGGGGATCTATTTTGGGAACACCGGCCTCATACTAATGCCGAACCAACAGTCGACACTCCTTTGTCTTATTAAAAATATATCATCCATTGCATATATCAAAGTGCCCTGTTTATAAAAGTATTCCAAAATGGGAAATATCCTCAGTGCTGGCTCGGCTGGTGAACGAAGCGCATTTCCTGATAATACAAATTCAAGTGCAACCGAAACAATGGACGCAGGCAATGGACCTGGTGAAAGATTGAATGAAACTGAAATTGTTGAAGAACAGTTCCATGACACCATAAGCGATGATGAAGAACAAGTGCGAGCTAAAATGAAAGAAGATGAAATGACTGAATTTCGTAAACAGCTAAGCTTGAAGCGTGAACAACGAAGAGAGATACTGGATCGTCATCGTTCTGAGAAGAAAAATTTAGAAAAAGCACTGGAGGTCGAACGGTGTACAAAATAAGAGTTAATCGAAAAAAATAGAATTCTTCAAGACTTGTTAATTAAAAACAATATTGAAATTCCCCAAGTTGTAACTTCTGCAGAAAACAGTGATCTCTATGAAGTGATAAATCAAATGAAAGAAGAATTTGAGACGTTAAAATCGAATAATAACAGATTAAGATTTGATTTAGCTGAATCAAATAACGCTCTTCAAGTTGCATACTCCGATATAGCGGATTTGAGTGCCCAGAACACGGAATCAATCAAACAAATTCACGCATTAAAAGAGGTAATAGCCGTTAGCAAGACTATGATAAATCTTCGTGAACAACAACTTAGTCAGGTGAGAATGTTTTGAATAAAGTAATTAAATGCGTCACAATATCATGAGGTTTGAAACATGTACTACATTCACAAGTAACTATATTAAATAAGAATTTCTCGATCTCTTTTCTATTTAAAATTTTTCGTGCTGAATTAGTTTGATTCAGCATTATGATTCTTTGAGACGACGGTAATTGTTATTTCTGTCACCATCTTTCATATTTCGAGTAATCAACTACTTGTTACGATAAAGTCAGCAATCAATAATTATGTAAGAAGTTTTCTTTCAGCAAAATGCACAAGTGCACCTTCATAACTACGATTACAGAACCTCATTACTAGTTCTGTAGGTTTGTCTTACCCAATCTACTAAAATAAATACTGACACATCATTTCACGGACAACACGAAAAAGTAATCAGAAAAATAGTTCAGTCATCCGGATCATTACTTAGCTTCGCTGAAGCTCGCGTTATGTTCCTCGAATTAAAAATTAATAATTTCTAAGCGGTGAACGAGAAACAAAAAAAATTGTTACCTACATTGTCGTTTTCCTATCCATTCGTTAATTTACATAGTAACAGTATCGGTGTACTCAATTACACAGCTTAAAATCACTAGAAAAACGTGTGGTATGATTTCAATGTTTCATAAATATTATAAGTTGGCCTGAAAATTAAAGATTTTGGATCATATAGGTATCCCAAAAACAAAATCGGTGTCAGTATAAACAAGGTCAAAGTATCACCCAAATTCTTACTCACAGTTACTTGTTGGCCAATATGCAGCAATATTTACAAAACAACTTGTATAAACGTACATAAATTTCACGTGACACGGCTTTCTTTAATTATCAAGTCAGCTTCTACGTTCTAAGAGTAAAAAGCATACCAAAAATAAATATTGTTAACTTACCTTTTTCACTCTGATTTAACGACTGCATACATATCCTATTTTTCAATGCCATGTAAAGCCAACGACCTGACGTCGTACTTAATTCTGCCGGTCAGGGACCGCCACGACGCAACGTCTGCATGCGTCGCAGCCCTCCCATATGTCGTTGGCACTGAATCTTGACAATCCGCCAAATAATCATGCAATGCACAAATTAAAGTTACAATATAACATATTATGACGATTAAGTCGTCACAATTTCGTCGTGAATTATCCACTTTTGTCTTTGTTACAGCTGAAAGATAAACTCAACGAAATAGAACAGTCATTGGCCGATAGAGAGACTAACATTTTGTCGGTAGACTTAAGGCAAGAGTATGAACGCCAATTACAGAACATCCGGACTTTACGGGGGCTTTATGAGGAACGAGCTAGATTGGCTGAGTCTACGAGGCAGGCTTTACTTCGCGAGCTTGAAGAACAGAAACTTCTCAAGCAGGCTGAAATTAAAAAGTATGAAATTTATTTATTAGAGATAGAATCGTGTGATATTATGTTACAGGGATTATGTGGTCAGTTATTTTATAAATTAAAGAATATTTTAGTAGGATATCCGTAGCCAAACTAGATATTACATAACATACATCAAATTCTTAATTATCTTACCTACATTGAGGGGGTGTAAGGCTGGCTACCACGATGGTCTAGTACGGATTCCCAGACTTCGCACAGCATCGAGAATATTATAGAAACTCTCAGTGATATAGGTTTCCTCACGACGTTTTCCTTCACCGAAGCAAGTAATAATTAATTTCTAATACGCACATAATTATTAGTGCGTGCCGGATTCGAACGCACGCTCTACAATATTATATGAAAACATTTGTTACATAAAGTATGTTGTCCATGCCGCTCGGACTTCTAAAGAGAAATGAAGTCGAAGGGCGTCAAGAAAACAAGGTAGCAAGCATAAGTTGTATCCAACGTAGGTAAAAATCCTTCAAAGGCACCCCGCGGCACGTAAATTGACAGGACTATCGAACTCCTGTATTCCTGTCAGTCGCACTTATTAGTAGCGATACTTCCCATCTAAATTGGAGAGTTAAAAGATTATCTGAATTTGTTAATAACTAAGATCATAATTTTAGATGTAAAGATCTTGCTCAAAATGTTGAAGAACTAGAGATGAAAGTCAGTTCCTTAGAAAGCACAATAGAAGATAAAAATAATCAAATTACATCCTGTGAACAAGAAACTCGGGGCTTACAAGCTGAAATGGCAGTAGTTAATAAGGTAAATATTACAGCTAACTATGATATTCTTAGCCTCCTGATTGAAATGAAGATAAATAACTGCCTTAACAATATAGACCAATACTAGAAGAATTTAGTAATATTTCGAATAGAAAGTATTTATCTTCATTAATACAAATGCATTTTTCAACTGACAACTGTAAAATCAAGTTACATTTTTTTTAGATGTTTAAAATACGTTTCTAATTTAGTTTATACGTTTACGTTTCTAATTAGGACAATTTATTGCAGCTCTTTTCACAAGTACTTTTAGGATACAAATCAAAGACAGACCTTGATCAACTAATACACCGGCTGGAAGAAAACCATGGTCTACTAACCCATATGGCAGAAAGAGAAAATGGTTCGGAATCGTCTTCTGCTATGCCAAAGTTATTGTTAGAACTGATTAATCAAGTCGACGAAAACGATAGTGACATTGAAAATAAACAAGACACTAAAAACCCAGAAATGCTACAAGATATGCCCAATACTGAAACAGGTACCTTAATTTAGTTGTTTAATAATGATAATTTAATGTTTAATTAATTATTAATTTATTTTATTTTATGTATTGTATTTCAGGTGCGCGTAACGATTTGAACACTAAGGCTGAAGAAATCGTCCAAAACTTACCAAAGGTATGGAGGGTTTTGATGGAATTGTTGAGCCAACAAAGTGAAGCAGATACAAATACAGCTGACAAAGTAACAACTTGTTACAAATCCGTTGAAACGAAATCAGGTCCTGTTTTGGTTCCAAGTGTTAGTCAAACATACATAAGGCTAAAGGTGAGTCAATCAGTTTATTAAACGGGTCATAACCATTTTGAATATATGAGTCAGTATTCAAGATTTCAAGAGAATAAAAATACTTTCATGACCAACAATCTGCACTAGTAGTCATAAAAATTCGCATTACAAGTATGAATTTTGGTAGCAAGCCAAATTCAATTGTAAATTTCTCGAAACCTAAACAACAAAATAATTACAGGAAATTGTAGAAATTCACTCTAAAAGTCTAAATGCTATTCACTTAAGAACTTTTTTTATTTTTCAGGATCTTATAGTTGAGAAATTATCTTTAATCAAAGAAGTTAACCGAATGAAGCAATTAAATAATCATTTAGAAACACGATTAGGAGAACAAGAGAGTCGTCTTTGTCTAGTAACTACAGAACTTAGCAAAACCTGGCACGTCGTTGGTCGTTTACGTAGACATCATCATCAATTGCATACACATGAAAAGATACTTAAATATGAATTACAACAAAAAAGAAAATTACTAAATGAACTTAAAGAAGAACTTGAGTACTGTCGTGAGAAATGGGAACAAGCTCGTGAAAAAAATACTCAGTCCGAACGAGATTGGAGAAAGTTACGAACTGAGTTCTCAAATAGAAAAGTAAAGCCTGGTTCAGCGTCACTAAATAATTCAGCCGAAAGTGGTTATAGTGACGAAAGGCCATCGGATGAATCCTCAGAATCTAATGATGAAAGGGAATACATTGCAGAACCTAAGGTGAAATGCAAGAAAAAACTTAAAAAGTCTTTCGAAACTATGTTAGACTCGAGTACTGATTTTAATTTAGCTGCGGAAAGAGAAGATCCTGTTAGTGATTTGTTAGACGTCGCAGATTTGCCACTTGATACCCAGGAAGATGTTCCTGAAACTTACGATGTATTAGATTGCAACAGTGAAAATGTACTCAAAAATGATAGAGTAAGCGACCAAGTTGAAGATAAAACTGGTAATATTACAAATGATATTTGTACTGAAGTTGATAATCATGAAAATAGTAAGACTGAAAATTTATCCGCAGAAACTGCTGGTTCAACATCCAGTTCAAACTTACCAGTAACTATTGATTCAGCATCTATTTTGAAAAGTATTAAAGAACAAAATGAAAGACTGGCTAACAAAGATAAAAGATTAGAGAGTTTGGAAAAAGGAGGAGAATCGTTACTAAAGAAAACTGAAACATTGACTAAATTTAGCAATGAAATAAATAGTGCGCTAGATCATCTTCTTAATCGACCGACAACTAGTCGACAGTTTGATTCTCAGAATAAAAAGTCGACAAGCATTGGCCGGCTTGAAAGTAACAATGAAACAATAACCAATATAGCCTCTAATGATATCACAAGTATACCAGAATCGGCTCAAGACAGTGTTCATGTTGTAGGTGAACCGAAACCAGACGAACATAATCTGATGAAAGTATTGAATGATAAAAACGCACCATCATGCTCATATCAAAAGAGTATATCCCCTGAAGTTGATCCTACATTAGAGAGTATTGAAAATCAAAATGATCAACTTGAAAACAAAGACGTAAAAAAAACAGAAAAAGACTGTTCAAACGATGTATCACAAACTCTTGTTATTGATGATGAAAAGGCTGACAATCTAGAAGCATTCCAAGGAAAATCTGGTGAAATGGTTTTAGATCAAAATTTTGAGAAAAGAAAAGAATCTTTACAAAGCTCAATTGACTGCACTGGAGAGTCGAGTTCTGTAAACGAAATAAATCACGAAGCAAGATTTGCAGCACGAGATCTACGTCTAAAGAGACTTGAAGAGCAAACAAAATCACTTGTAAGTAAAGTTAACAAGACTGCTACAAAAGGCGTTAAAATTAATTACAAACTTGAAGAACTACATAATATCTATGGTTCTGATCATTCACGTTCTGGAACGCCATCTGAAGAGAGCGAAGATCTATCACAAGGCAAAGACGAAGATAACAAAGAAGAGAAAGAAGAAGAGGAACAAAATTAGCTCGGATCTAAACAAAAATAATATATTTTATCGATAAAGGCAAACGAGCGTCCACTCTTCCTAATGTTAAACCCAATGTAGCCCATATACTAAATTATTACGATATTTAAAGTCCAAAATTGACAAAACGTGTTACAACTCCTGAATGAAATTAGATGCAACCCCTCTTCTTATAGTGTATTTGTATTACTCGCAAACTCATTTATAATTTTCATAAATAAAAATCGATATAAATAATGTACTTTATTTTATTACAAAATAGTCAGGTACAATAAAATAAAACCTATAAAACAGACATTCTTAACAATCTATTCTATTACCATAATGTTGTTACATATACAGTCAATCAAGATCTAAAGTTAAATAGAGATCAGAGCCTTGCATTGGCTTGTTAATAAGAACTGAACGTACACTTAAGTACTGAATACCAAAGTAATGGCAAATAAATAGAATTAAGTTGACAAAACTTTCAATTCAAGTATTCAGATCAGTGCATGCGTTCACTTTATTATTATTAAACGATAGGTTGTCTATACATTCTTTAGATAGTTTCAAGTCAGTGGCATTGTCATCAAGTACGGCAATGACTACATTTTGTACTCTCGGCACACTCTTCCCAGGTTGTACGCGGTATAGCCGCCATGCCCATAATGATAGCAGAAACATCTCTCCAATCATGATGATGTTTTGTATCACTGAAAAATAAGGCAAATTTGTTAAAAGCACTAGTAACAATTAGTAGACCCGGCAAACCTTGTCC
>DWPQ01000428.1:0-16850 GCA_018251795.1 Perichares adela
CTGTCATTATCATACATTTTTAAGATAGCGTGAGCGTGAACGGTTACCGCTAAGATTTTTGTCTAGGGGCTCAGGTATGGATAAACTAAAAAAGCACCGAACCAATTTTAGTTAGTTGCCGGCATAAAAAAAATATGAATCTCCAAAGATTTACAGCTTCAGCTTGAGTTTGAAAGTAAGTTACTTAAAACTATAAGGAGAGATCAAAATAATAAATGAAGACATGACTGACGTTTTGAAGTATCCTAAAATGTTTATGCGCAACTTTGAACTCGATTTCCTCGAAATTACATTTTGCGACATAATTATCACCTTCATCCACTCATGTCTTCAAATATATATTTAAACTAGTGCAGCCCGCAGACTTTGTCCTAAATAGTAAACACTGAACAAGAGCAATGTTTTTGTAGAACATTTTTTTATGTATCTCATAAGGTCGAGTCAGAGTACGCCATAAGCCTGGAAGGCTATTTTCGGCAACCTTTTCGTAAAACAATGAAGAACAAACTTTTTTTTTAATTTAGCCTATTGTCATCCCATAATCTTCAAGTATCTCTATAGGAAATTCCATCACAATCGTTTCAGCCGTATGACCGTCACGTCATAGACTGACAGATTGAAATACTGAGAGCGCAAAATAATAAATATATCTATACTAAAAATAATAGACTATTTTCCAAAATTTTTTTAGTTTCTCTAAGATTTTCATTGTTTTACGAGATACATAAAACATGTTCTACAAAACGATTGTCCTGGACCGGTCGTTACTTTCCTCGCTTAAAACTTTTAAATAATGCAAATCAAATAACTGATGAAAATTGTATTGAATTATAATATTTATTTGTGCATGTTTGTCCCATAACTCTCATTGTTTTTCAAGCGTTAATGTACTTTTTGTTAATTAATACAATTCAAGAGTACCCAAAAAAGGAAGAAATACAACTAGGTTACGTTCGTATCGCACATACTGTAATGCTTAGCCTAAAAAGCGCTGCATGCTCTCTATAATAAGAGGTTTTAAGCTGAAAAAGCGCTGTAAGAACTGCTAAATGTACCGCATGAAAACTGCAAATGGTGTGTAAAAGCAACTCAAGCAGTTTGCTTAAGGGGTGTAAACAATGTAACCGTATCCGTTAGTAAGGATTGGTTTCGTATAATCTAAGCTCCTAAAGTTATGTTAATGTTCCAAATATTAGTTTATTGTTTGTGTACTAGAAAACACTTATCTGTGTGAAATAGATTTTTTGTTTTTTTATAGTCAATTTAGTCATATTTTTTGGATATTTCTTCTTTATTCTAAGCTTAATTACTTATGGGTGGAACAAAACTTTTAAATACTTCTCGATTAAGAAAATATGGATATATATATATAATATTAATATATATAAATATTAAGTATAACCTACCGAAATATCTTAAGTAATTGTAACTGAATAAAATATGAAGAAGAAAAAGTAATAATTAAGTTTTTTGTGGATATGGATACTATACAAATTATTAAACAGCATACTCTAATCTAAAGGATTTCAATTACGAGGAAATATTCCTTATTATATCGCCAGTCTTATACTAATCAAGACATTCACATCAAAACTATCCAATCATTTAAGTAATTATGTACAGATAGAAAGAGCATTATGAATAATAACATATACGCCATCGACCATCAACTTACAAACTGACGTATCCGAACTGTCTGTTTCTTATCAGCACTAGTACTGATATCCCTACAAACCGAATGCATCTGGCACATTAACTGCTAAATGTATTCGAACTCAAAAATTTGCATAAATAAAGCTATCGTTACATTTAGGCCTACACATATTATAAGGACCTTCGATTTAACGATCTCTATCCCATACATAACACGAAGGGAATATGTAAGATAATACAACCGAACCCTTTCTGTTTCAAATGTCTGCGATTTTTCGAGAAACGCTGACCGTTATCGTTATTTTTTTACGCTATCAATCTACTCCATACCAGTGTCTGTATCCAATATGCGTGATTTATATACTCAGTTTATTTAAGGTCCGTAATCCGTAACCCTTTTCTCATATAAGTACGCACTCGAACTATATCCTATTATTTTCGTCAGTTTTAATATCAACTGAAATTGTATATACTCACGACCAATTTCAACTTGAATCATCGAGGGAAATACGCATTTATGATATCGGTATTGACGATATGTATGTTTTTAAGTTGAGATTTTGGTACATTTGCATGTATTATTACCGACTATATTGAATGGTACTTCGGTAGCGACTATTATTAAATGTCTTACGTCGACTAGCGGTTTTCCGATAGAGACTATTACAACGAATCATTTATGCACTAAATAATTAAGCACAAAAAATATTTAAACTGGACGGAAAATACAGGGAATACTATTATATTTCCTCTATTTCGTTATTCTATTGAATTTTATTCGACGTGCATCTTTCATATATGTACTTAAAGTCCTCTAAACATGTACATAAAGTATACTGGAGTGCATATTCAGTAGTCAGTACAATTCTAAATGAGGTCTCATTCTAAAACGTGTTAAACATAGTAGTGTAATGTACGTGTGTTTATGATAATCTGTCTTTTTTGTTCTAAAGAACCCACAATTAAGGGGGAGTACTTAATTAATCATTAGACTTTATTTATTGGATTACTTGTAGGAGGAAGATTCAATTTCTACCCACAAAAACTCATCGACGGTCATTAGGCGTATATGAGTCTTCAAGACGTAATGCGGACTAACCGGCGAATAAAATTTCTATCCTCCTTTAAATGGCGTTCATATGGTCCAATTGGATTGTAAATTAAAACGGAACAAAACAGGAAACGGATACGAACTGTACTGATAATGCGAACACTGTCGCCGACGCAAGGGCGCTACAGCCTTGAGTTTATTTTTAGAAAATCAAATTACCCGATATATACTCCTTTCCTCTTCTTACCATTATATTTAATTTAGGTACTTTTGGAAGCCAAGTGATACAAACTTCACAATATTTTTTTCCTTGGAACGTAGTCAGGTAAATAATACAGCTAAACATTGTAATAGAATGAATAATGAAGGTACGCTTCAGCGACTAATTTTAAACATATGAAAAATGTATAAGTTCTTTGAAAGGATTCCTTTATAAAGTTATTCATATTAATAAATTATATGATGTTCTAAGTCCTTTAAATTTTTACTTTTACTTCTACGTAAGTAGTAGAGACTTCAAAAAGACGAAAAAGTTCATACGTTTTATGACAGAATTTAAAATACGATTTGGGATTTCTTTCCTACATCTGTATGTAAACAACGTTAAAAAAGTACGAAAACTTTCCCGCGTTTTTCAAACTTGAGTAAAAACATTTGGGTACTTACTTGGCTCGCAAGGAAAGTTGTCGATCATTGGGGCAGACGTATTTGTTTGCTTTATTTTGATAATTCATTGCACTATTTAGAAACAAAACACTAGTTAAAAATAAATTATAGTTGACGGGATCAGTTCGACCCGCGCGTTCCCGCCTGTTGATTCCATCCAACTGTTGCTTTTGCTTTACTTTCGCAAGCAGACTTCCATCAATCGATATTTCTACGCTCCTTTAAAACATAACATGGGGTAGTGAAAATTAATTTACCAACTAATTAACCACTGTTTTGATCATTTATAAAAAAAATACATGAATAAGTTTAAATATTCTACTCGGAATAAATATTTTTTTTAACTCTTGTGTTGCAATAACTAGTTAGACGTTCGATATATTGTAGAGTTTGTTTAGCATTACTTATTTTCGCAAATATGAATTAAATACGTAAAGCAATTTAAATATACCAAGATTTTGGTAAAAAGGCGAAAAGTTTATAGGAATGCTGCTTCTTTCTACAATTTTTTATAGAATAGTTTACTAAAATAACGATTTCTTAAAAAACGTTATCAACGTTGCTGAATCGTTATTGTAACATATTGCTTAAAGGTTCTTCAATTACGATGTTAAGAACAATTTCAACAGCAATAGTAAAATTTTTTAAAGTAACTATCACGTACGTAAACCTTTTTTAATATTACAATATACATCGTAAGAAATTTAGTTATGTTAAAACCGGATCATTCAACGACTATACATTTTCAATTCCATAGTACATTTGTAATTTTTTTTCTTCTTTATTAATTGTTTAATATATTATTTCTAGTTGTTAAAATAAGAATAAGATTTATACAACGTTTCCCAAACGGTTGAATTAAAATGTAGTTATTTCTGAAATCGATATAAAATAACGTGTTAACGGTTACCGTTATTAACGAGAAGGTAAAGTTTTAATTCGCCTCCCTCATACTTCAAATCTCAAATCAAAGAATTTGACATTTCTCTTTTTTAGTAATGATGGCGCACTTGCTAGAGGTGGTTAGTGTTTAGTAACTGTGAGTTAATTTGTGCGGTGAGGTGAAAATAAAGTGAATATTGATGCCGTATCACAGGCGCTTCTCCGCCAAGATGCCGGATTACGACGACGAGGTGACGGTCGTCGACGTATACGATCTGGCATCTGATATTGGAAAGGAATGTGAAATAATTATCGAAAAATACGGCCCTGACGCTGTTACAGCTATGCTGCCTAAGGTAATCAATGCCTTAGAGCTGCTGGAGAACTTAGCAGTGCGTAATGAGAAGGAAAATCACGCGCTGCAAGAGCTAACAGCGAAGATATCGCAGCTAGAAAATGATAAGATCGAGAAGGCGGAGTATAGACAACGCTTCGAAAAGGTAAATGTTTGAGGTCATTGTTATTTGGTGATTGAATTCTAAGTACGTTGTGTCTAGCGCACGAAATATACGTTGTTTCGACATTTCTGTATGTATCAGGTTCCCTTGCAAAACTGGAAACTTAGCCTCATGTTTGTTGCGCGACATTGACATCACTAATAATTACAGTTTTTACAGCTATATGGTCATTAAGATTTGTAAAATGAAAACAAAATTGTTGATACACTTTTTATAGCTAGTCTGAAGTAATATTGTTTTTGTTGCATTTCAAGATAAAGTGTCTTAGTATTTAAACAATCAGTTTAAAGATAGGAACTGGTTTTCATACATACTACAATTTACAAATACATTTTTGTATTTTATTTGGAAAAACACACTAAGGAATGACAACATTCTACTGTAAACATGACTCAGTTTATGTTTATAGAGATGCTTCCATTGTTAAGAAGTCGGTGACTGATTTAGATTGATTATATAGTGATCAATATTGTTTTTAACTTTATTGCAACATTCTAAAGGAAGTTAGCAAAGAGTGTAATGCCTTATGGCAATCTCTTCCAGTAAACCCAGGGTAGCGGTGAGAATATGTATGATTTTTTTTTATTTAATTATTAAAAAATGTTTATGGCCTACAAGTGAATTATGAAGTTTGTATGTTCTAATTTATATTATACTAATTACAAATTGATAAATTAATATAACATTGATTATAAAAAAATTGTTTGTCACACTTGGAGTAACGTCACAATTGAAGCCACTTTTTAAACAAGCTATGGAACAAGTTTCTTCAAGCTATATTGTGTTTGGTTTTATGGGGATTAATGACAATTAGAAATATTGAGTTCCATAACACTATTCGGAAGTAACATGGGGTCTGTGTCAGACTTCAAATAGTAATGTGGTTCTTCTACTAAAGGTTGCAAATATCATTCTATGTAATGTAGATTATATTTTGTGTTTATTTCCATATCAATTAGAACAAAACAGGTTGTCACATCAAAACATATTTGCATGTCTGGTGATACATTGATGAGTCACATAGGCATCGGTGTATATAGTAATGGTTAGCATACAACCACCACAAATGTTGAGACTTTAATTATATTATGATAAGAAAACAGCATAAACTCTAATTGGATGGTTTTGGTATATTCAGAGGGCCTTCTTCCAATTTCTCCATTATGTATGCACTAGTTACTGTCCATACAGAAAGAAGACCTTCAACTGCTATTTATTTTACTGAATCTCCCTCATTAAAGTAAACCATCGCAGATTAAGTTTATAACATATGTTTATCTAGTAGATCTGGCAGACTATGTCCTGTCCAGAAAACCATCAACTAGACCGTCCTGCTCTATGTAATGTTATGTTTTTTAGAAGATTGTTTTTATGTATCTCATAAAACAATGAAATTTGCCAGGAAAACTAATAAAACTATGAGGCAATCATAGCTTATACTCATCCCAAGACTTTCTAGTATCTTCCTATGAAATTTTATCTCAATCACTTTAGCCGTTTGGCTCTGATCACATCACAGATAGACAGAGTTACCTTCGCATTTATAATATTAGTATTGATAATGGTAGGTTGTACAAAGTACATAGAAACCAGAAAATTACTTTTGGAAGATTCTTACTTACTGGGGTATAATGTAAAATAATATTTGTATGAAAATAAGAATTTAACTTCATTATAATTTGTATGTGTACATCCCATTGGAAATTAATAAGTTACCTGCAAAGCCTCAGAAAAATTGGGGGAATTTCATTTTATGAATCTGGAAGTGGATTAAACAGTGGGTAAAAGTACCAGAGAGTTTCCTATGGTTTTAGCCTATAATCTAATGCTCTGGATGTATCCAAAATCAGCCTAATTTCTATAACAATTGTTCACAAGTTATGTATAGTGTTAAATTTATGTTGTTGCATCTGTAGACATCTGCTAGTAGGTACATAAACTACAAGACATCACACTGGTGGTCTTGATAGGATAATTGGATTGATTGGTCATATCCTGCTTGATTCTTTATGTAAGTGAAGCTACTATGATGCTATAAGTTCTTTATACAAATACAAGTTATATTATTATAGTGCTGGAACCCTTTTTGATGAGGTTAAAAGCTCTTTGCTGAATGGCATTAGATTGAATTAAAAGTTGTGCTGAGGAGTTTCTTTCGCTATTTCTTCTCTTCAGTGACAAAGCACATTTTCGAAACATTAGTTGCAGCATAATACGACGTGTATTGACAAACAACCGAAATGATTAAATTATTTTTGAATCTGAGTTGATGAAGATCTTACAACTGCTTTTACATTTCAACTGTAAATTATACTTTACGAGAAGAAAGCCCGGCTTCGCTCGGGTAAAATATGGCATTTTTGGCATCATGTGTGTAATCCAAAAAAAGTAGAATACTATGGCAACAAAAACACTTAGCACAGACAACATGCCTTTTGTTAATCACAACTCAAGATGTCATCCAGTTTCAGTGACGTTTCGTTATATTGGTCAATATGGCGACTGCGATTTTCTGTCAGAATCATTACAATTTAACAAATTAATCGATTTAAACGAATTATGCGGATATATTTTGTCGACTCGAAAATTTTATTTTTTTATATATATTATTTAGATAAGGTTACGATCGAGTCTACCGTACTCCGGTAAGAAATTATTAATAGATTTGAAAAGTTTTCTGCGACCGCTTACAGGAGGAACCTAGAGCTAACCACATTCGTTATTAAGCACGGTTCGTCACGTGTAGGGCAGGCTTGCTAGAACTTAAGCTTAGATGGAACTTCTTACGCCTCAAAAAACTTTAAGCTGAAAAACGTACGCAAAAATACTTCTTGTATTTTAAAAAACAAAAAGTTAAATTCACTTTAGTTTCAGGACTAAAGTGATCTCAGTGTCATTAGTGTGATGTATATACGTGTGTACGTAATAAATAATTGAGTACTGTCGAGATAACAAAATTTAATGTACGTAATGCAATTTGCAAATGTGTGCAATTAATTAAGTATTTATGTTATCTTATATCTTGATAAATAAAAAATCGGTTTGTCCGAAGTTGTAGTATATTATATACAGATTAATTTGAATATAAAGAGATAACTTAATCATTAATAACGATGGAACGCACATAGCCCGATGGCTTATTTGGGTCGCGATAGGCTGAATTAAGCAACTTACTGAGTTTTATTAAATAAAGCATACTTTCACTTATTTCAAACGAAACTATCGAGTTATGGCAGTTTTCCTATTTATAAGCATTACTATGACTCAGTCTACGCTTAAGCTTAGTGTTCCTTCAGTGTACAATAGTCTTACGAAAATCTTAAGCTAATTGTAGCGACCTCCCACTACAAAAGTTAACCAATGATGTGCAAACGGAATTACCAATCACGCGCAGCGCCTGAATCACGGTGACGATGTTTTCTCGATCGGCCGTATATCGCTCAAACATAGTTGTCCATACTGCAAACCAAAACAAAGTCTTTAAAGTCTAAATGCGGTTGATGTAAAGACACAGCTTCTAGGTAAAGGGTATTATAGTATAGATGAATATATAAATGATAAAGACGCCTGGAAATCTTAGTTTTGCGACCCGTTCCATTCATGTTAGACACTACCTTTGTAATGCTTTGTAATATAAATAAATTAATCCCTTTGTAATATAAATAAATTAAAAGATGTGCTGAGGAGTTTCTTTCGCCGTTTCTTCTCGTCAATGAAAAGCAGCTTTCCGAAACGGTAGTAGAAGCAAAATATGACGTGCATAATAGCATCAAGAATACCTATATGAATAAATAAATGATTTTGAATTTGAATTTGATAGATTTAACCCAAAGTGCGATTTTAGATTTCACACTTAGTGCCCGATTTAATTGCATTCATTATTGATATGGCGCATTTTGTTTGCGTTTCCGTGCTCTGGAAGGCACGAGAAGCTGGCTCAGATGTATCTGTAGATAGCATAGTACTAGATAAAGCTATGATAGAGGCCTTCGGAGAGCATAACAACTTACGAATAGGTGGGCATACCCTTTCACCAATTTGTTGTGGTGCGGCGGAATACTCTAGAACTCCATAGAGGCGTGTATTATTCTGCTAATTGGGTTAAGTAGCGTAGTTGGTAGAAATACAGAATATATATTTTATTATGAATCCGTCAATAAATTATTTTCTGTTTGGTTTCAATAAAATAATGAACTCTTAGAATTCAGTAGTCAACTCCTACGGCGCCGGCGCCGCGTCGGTACTCAAATTAAACAGTGTTCATAATAAAAATAATTGCGACGAAATAATCACGAGTCGCGTATTGAAATATTAAAATTTCAGTTAAGTAGAAGCTGAATTTCATGAGAATCTTCTATATTTAAAAAAAATGTGGAGGAAGATAAACTTTCATATAATTCTAAAACTACTTAGTGCAATTCGTAGAAAACTGGGTTGTAATAAGTCGGTGAGCAGGGAATAAAAGTTTGAAGCTTCTAACTTCGGATTTAACGTAAACCATAACGCGAATTGTTATAATTCTAGAAGGATTACAAGAGTTATGTACTCGTTCTTAAAGCTGAGGAGTTTGTTTCGCCGTTATCCGATCGTTTTTCAATGATAAGGCATCTATCTAGCTAGGCGGAATAGTAGTATGTAGTAGGAATATATGACATGCACAAGTTGAGTTTTGAATTTCAATTGAAATTGGGAACATTCTATTCTGTAGTATTGCTGAGGTAGTTATAATCCGATGATTAAATTGAGCAAGCGATAATGAATATTTATTGTATGGACATAACATGGAAAAATTTGAAGTGCGTGTAGATTTGAATTTCACGTGCGTGTTACCAAAGGTCAAATGAGTAGGCTATCGCTGCTTAGATATTAAATGTATTACAATTTATTGAACTGTATTTTTTTATCTAATTAACGAAAAACTGACCCTTACTATATACCTTACCCTTGATCATTTTTCAGTAACATGGTTACACGAATTGTTCGGAATGTTTCAGTAAAAAAACATCTGATAGCTTGAAATAAATTCCCGTACTACATTATGTCATGGAAATAATATATTCCGGAATAATTTTGATTTCACGTCGAAATATGGGTTGGGTATTTAGTTTTTTTTCATAATTCTCTAAGTATTCATGATAGGCCCTCACGATCTTCGTTGTAAGTATGGAATCATAAAAAAATAATATTAAATAGTGTGACATTCAGACAGCCTAAAAATACAAATGAATTGGCAATTTATGGGAGTGGAAAATGAGGCTTTAGACGACTTTTAGGTTATAAATCGCCCTAGGGGCGGTCGTGCCGCCCCTTAGGTATGATATCATTGCTGTTGTAATAATATTGTATCTATGTTGTATTTTTATTTCCAGACAATGTCCTCTGTAGGTAATGTCGTTCCGTGTGTGTGGATGGCATAAAATATGAATTTTATTTTTAGAATTTTGGAGCGTCCTTTATCGCACGCCTCAGAGCGCTGCTAAGCGGAGTAAAACCTACTGCGAAAACTCTTAAGATTTTCGTGACAGCCCGACATTGACATTCATTAAATCCAACTTAAATATATGAAGTTCCACTTAATGTAGCTAGTTTGTGAAGTCTGCCAGTTCGCACTTAGCCATCGTGAACTGTGATCCTAAACCCTCATACTGTGAGGAAAGATCTGACCGAACCCTGGAAAAGGACAATTTAGTTGTGACGATCAAACCACTAAGCTACAAGTGCTTTTAAAATAAAGCGCATACTCACCTAATATGCCACTGATACCATGTTTCTATTTGTCGTAGGAAATAGAAGCGATCGAAGAACAGTGGCGGACCGAATCAGCGGAGCTAGTTACAGCGGTGGCGAGATTACAGGACGAGAACAAACGACTCAGACGGACCATCAATTCGCCTGGTGATGGTAATTTATTGAAACATAATCAAACACAGTGGTACAATGTTAAGCTTTTTGATTATATGCCGCGTACTTTCGATTCACTACTGTCCAGATGAAGACTAACTACAGCCCTATTGCCCTCGACATAAATATATTGCAACGTCTGACAATCAACCCCCATCGACTTATACATATACCACAATTGGGTGTTGTTTCCATCACTACATTGCATGATGCTTGAAATCTTTTTATAGTGTGTTTCAGTTCTAAGGTATATAATTCCTTTTTATTCTTACAAATCGTGTTTCTTTGTATAATTAATGTTTCTCCGTATAATTTGTATTAGTTGTATTTGTAATCATCGTGTACGTCTTATACATAGATTGCCGGGAGTAATCAATAAAATTCATGCTCTTTGTGCTATCATGATAGAATATAGTCTACCTATATAGAATAAAGTCGCTTCAAATGTGAAGCGATCATAATGGTGAGATCAGACCCGAACGATAATGATGATGCATTTTCATTGGAAAATGAAACATTTGTCGACTACTGATAATTGTGTCAGTGGTCATCAAACATGGGCCAGTTGATGGTAAGCTGTCACAGACGCCTATTGATGTCCATGACACTAACAAGTGGAAAACCCGCTTAATAGACATTTTACAGAATGTTGAAATTAAAATGCTTTAAGTTACACTACACCAGAAGTCAAACTGTAAAATATGACAGATTCGCATCATATAGTAAGTGCATTTGGCAGACACCCAAATTCTTGTTACTTGAACTGGCGAATACTCAAGTTCTGGACAGAAAATAGGCTCATGCAATTGATACGACCCGCGTCCTTATGTTTTGGACGCATCTGAGCAATGTAGACTGAAATAGTGTGTTCAAGTCATGGGTGAATAAACTTTAAATTGGCGTGCTTTACCATATAGCCGGCTTTTGCGTTTATCGTTGATTATTTTAGCCCTCAATAAATAGGGTTTATCACGAAAGTCATTGGAAATAGTAATATACATAAAGTACCTATATTTTATCAAAGGTTTAGCTGTCAATAAATTAAGTTTTTTCAGAAAAATATTTAAGCAAAGTTATTATCACAATTTTAGCTGTCAAAATTGAAGTTTTATTTTGAAAACTATAAGAACCAGCAAACAATTAAACACGTATACACTGTCTGCGTTATTTTAGATCTGATGATCAGATTTTATGTAACGATGTTGGTAAAACAGGGCGATCATATTGATTCGAATTTATGAATGAGTTTGTAATACAGAGCTTTTTCTTGTTAATTTACACCGATGTTAACTCCACAATGCCAGTCTAATAACGAAAGTTTTCACCGTGTATTTTTCTTTGCTCATCCCTGGCTTTGCGATATGTCATTAATGTCATCGTCCATCAGCCTTAAAAGTTCATCTATAACAGCGATCGGTTCTTTCATATAAGGAAAACTTTGTGATACTTACGTACCTGAACCCTCGTTAATATTTCATTTCGAGGGCCCAGAAGTGAGATAACAACTTCGTAGTAATAAAAAAAGAAACAAAGTTTCGTCTAGAGTTTAGTTGACTTAACCGAAAATGACCTTTATCTCAATAACTATAAAGACTTGAAGCGTATTTTTCATGAAATATTTAAAAAAAAGTTTTTTTAGGTAGGTACGTAATTTTTAAACAGTTACCCATAGGATAGTGTTACATGTAAACCTAAACGAATGTGCGATAAGATCTTGTTAGTGTTGTAGGTCGTTATCGTAATATGGTTTCCAAAACACAGGAACGAACTATACATAAGGTAGATAGATAGACGAATATATTACTGTCAAATTTCTGCTGTCAACCTGTTAAGAGTTTCTCACCGTCATTTTAGTTAAGCCGTGAACACGATCTATCCAACTGGGTCAGAATATTGACATACAAATTTATATATCGTGACGTGAGTACTCGAAAAATGCTTATCCATAGATAATAGCTTATGCACTGAGTTTGTTTTTTCGCCCTTTAGTCGTCCTTAATGTGTACAGCAAATTTCGTATTGTAATTTCAAGTCTCCGGATTTAATATCTGTGTATTTACATACAAATGGAATTGACGACATTGTGATAAAAGCATGTTAAAATAAACGGTCATGTACAACCCCTTTCTCCGGTGTTGCGGTTGATATAAATAAACCTATCTACATCAAATGGCCTGAGAACAAGCATTTTTTGTCAAATCTCCATATCTTTTGAACGGATCTTTTTGCCTTTATTGCAAAAAGGGTTATTAAGGTAGGTACTACAGAGCCCCTAGACAAAAATCTTAGCGGTAACGGTTCACGCTCTCGCCAATTTAAAAATGTATGGTAATGACAGCCCATGCGGAAAGATGATGTGCTGTCACGGCAAAAACCATGGCCTTGGCCCTGAACGGATAACTAAGCTATGAGCTATTGCTGTACTCTCTCAATCCCTCTTCGAGAGAAATTGCGTTATTTGGGATTGTACCCACTAAAACCCCCTCGGCATCCTTACGGCGTATGTGGAGTAACTTCGGGATCTGATGTGAACGCACCAATGAACTCCCCATCCTTAGACCTGCCTTTGTGTTTATAATATATCTATACTAATATTATAAAGAGGAAATATTTGATTGTTTGTTTGTTTGTTTATTTGTACTGAGTAGGCTCCGAAACTATTGGACCGATTTGAGAAATTCTTTTACCATTAGAAGCCGACATTGGCCGTGATGAACATAGTCTACTTTTTATACACTTATAGGGGAGCCAGCTAGTGCATTATAAAGAACTACATCGTTTATCCGATTAACGACTTCAATATTGTCTGCAGGCAGCAGCGCCCCACCCTCACCGGCACGCGAGCACGACCAGGAAGTACTGTCTCGTCTGAGCAGCACGGCGGAGAAACAGCGGGCAACGCTTCGGCTTCAGGAATTGCAGCTTCAAGAGAAACAGCAGCTAATTGATAGCGTGAGTTGCACTTTCATCTGTTTTACACCCTCCATCCGAAGCTTTTTAGCGATGACGTAATTTGAAGCTGTCAAAATATTATGACACTGACATGTGTGACGATGACTTATGTCATGACCTATTTGAGACGTTCTGTTAATAAAATGCCAGATTACCAATTTAACCGATGGCCAAGTGATGTCCAAAAATCGTACCTACGAATAAAAAGTGATCGATCAGTGATATTTTAATTGTCAGATTTAACTAATTTTATGATAAATAAACGTATACGTCTATAATCCTCTTGAAGTGACAAACTGATGTATAAATCGGTTGGTTACAATAATAATTTGTTTACAAATCTTTTGCGTTCCATCATTGTGATTACATACAGAGATTTTGTGTTCAAGATTGTGTTCGCAGTAATCTTGTTCGCAATCTATGTACGTCATTATATACTAGCGCTATCAATTATAATGTATTTAAGTGATCTCAATTTTACGATGAGCAAAATAACTTACCGATTAAATTCAAACTGTAACATACACATCTCCGATTGTAAGATGTAAGATCATCGTATCTTCTATATAATATATATAAAATTCTCGTGTCACAGTGTTAGTTGTCAAACTCCTCCGAAACGGCGTGACCAATTTTTATGAAATTATATATGCATATACATTAGGTCTGAGAATAGGTTGTTAATTATTTTTCATACCCAAAAGTGACAAGGGTGGCCCACCACAAATATTTTTGTTTTATTTTTGGACAATGTTTTTTTTTAATGTGATGTGTGCATCAAAAAAATACATACAACCTTTAAGTTTCACCCTTCTATCACCAACCCCTATATTTATATGGCAAAAATACGTTTGCGGGGTCAGCTAGTATTATATGATGTATGTGAGTACTCCTTGTATGATTTTAAACTTATATCATCGCGGGCACAAAACATTTTAGTTGCAACGGGTACTCACTATACCGGCATGAAATACAAAAATCGCGAGTACTCGTTTCAACTATAATACTCCTTAATATTCTCAAGATAGAGTGAAGTTTACTAATCTGCGCGTAGCCAGCGTGGTGGATGGGCCCCCTCATATTGTAAGATAGACCCAAGTATTGGGATAATTATGGGTTGTGGTCTGTGGTACCTACTGATTATGACCCGCTTATGAAATGATACGAACATAATACGGTAAAATCAAATCGATAGCGTTTTACGGCGAGTGAAAGGTAATATCGATATTAATATTTACGTTATTGTATCTTCTAATTACTTTGTGAAAGCTGTATTAACACGGTGTCTGAACCGTCGAGGTATAAGTCTCTTCTATTAATACACATTAATGTCAAAATCGAAATTTTTAGCCTCATTGCATTATGTTAATCCTTTATTCTGATTGTCACTACCCAAAATTGTTACAATGCTCTTCTCAGATTTCCTTTCATATACGGTCAGGTTTCTTTCTCCTGTTTAGTCCCATATGACTTTTTCAATGTGTAAGAATATCTTTAACTAATAATTACAATACATACTTAATTACTTCTCTAACTTGAAAAATGAAGGGCTAGGATAGGCGTTTTTTCTGAACTGAGCCCCTAGACAAATCTCTTAGCGGCAAACGTTCACGCTCACGCTATTTTAAAAATGTATGGAAATGACAGTCGATGCGGAAAGGTTTTTGGCGCGACAGCACATTATCTTTCCGCAAGGGCTGTCATTTCCATACATTTTTAAAATGGCGTGAGCGTGAACGGTTACCGCTAAGATTTTTGTCCAGGGGCTCTGAGCGGTTAGCGTTCACGCTACACGAACGACATCTTACAATGTATGGCTATTAACATTCACTACGGAAAGGTAATTGTGCTGTCATGTCAAACACCTTACCGTATCGAATGTCATTGCTATACATTTTTAAGATGTCATGTAGCGTCAACGCCATGCGCTAAGATTTTTGTCTAGGGGCTCAGTCTTCGCAACGGTCACTGGATTTTTTCTTATAGAATCGCAAAGATATGATGTAAGTTCATTACGTTACTTGTGTAGGTATTTCTACACAACTAAGAAATGTAGATGCGGCATACATTCAAAGTTCACGGACACGAGATATTTACATTAAAACAAAGTATTTGACGCGTATGTGTGTGTGTAGTATGATGAATTTGAAACGTTCCGCGGTTTAAAATAGGGCTTTATATCTTTTCACCTGCGGAATTACACACCGCGGGCGAGTGTCGACCTCCAGACTCCATCCATCCTTTCACTGCGGAGATCATGCATTCACTTGACTTTCTTTATAACGTTTGAAATGTTATATCTTTTCGTAGAGCAGCTAAAACCGAGGCTAAGGTAGCTAGTAAGAGGTAATTGGGAATCGTATTCCATGTAGCTATTAGATCGTTTGTATTGTTAGTAGCTTTCGATTATATAGTAGTAAGTAATCTATTGTATGTACTTTTGGTGAAGAAAAAGATTGTGTGTAAACCAGATTACCTGAGAATTATCCATTATGTTCTTAATGATGTTTGTAGTATGGCAATTCGCGTGATGGACTCTGGCTATAGCCCCTTGGACTATGAATTCAGCCCCTTGGACTATAGATTTAGCCCCTTGACTATGGATTTAACTCCTTGGACTATGGCGTAAGCCCTTCACATTTTCAGAGGAGACACAAACCCCGCAGTGGACCATTTATGAACTGTGACGATGTTTAATGTGTTTTATATTTATAGTCATGATGATTTTACTAAGTTGATACAAAATTTCTTAACATTTTGTTGTGGTTATAGCATAACTAAATACCTATGTTATGAGCGTGAGTACTTAATGTTTTGTCATGTTTTGCAAACATTTCACCTGCCGCGTATGTGAATGTAGCTCAGACGAGTACACGCGGCTGGGTCTCAGACGATTTCTTAATCGATGTGGTTGATAATAATTATGTTGTTGTGTGAGATTGTATAATTATTATAATTTTGCACACAACATCACGCTATTGTTGCAAGATACATAAAAACATTTGTGGATTTTTTTGAACGAGTAATGTAGCGATATCTGTTATGCGATGGTAAAATGATTTGTATGTTATTCTATCTCTACTAATATTATAAATGCGAAAGTAACTCTGTCTGTCTGCTACGCTTTCACGCCTAAACCACTGAACCGACTTTGATGAAATTTGGTATGAAAATAGAACTGAACTTGGGAAAGGACATAGGCTACTTTTTATCCCGAGATTCCTTCG
>DWPQ01000429.1:0-16827 GCA_018251795.1 Perichares adela
ATATTTAGATATGAGGGTATAACCCGCTCCTCATGGAATAAGGTTTGCCTTATTTTACCGAATATTTAATTAAAATTCGGTTAGTAACAAATAAGTAAAATGGTTTGAAGTCCGTATTAGGAGTAGACAGTTTTAAAATATTGCAATTAGAAGCTTAAAGGATAAACTCATAAATAAATACCGAATATTAATAAGTTATCGCTAACAAGTCGGATAAATCGCCATTAACTGCGAACGAACGTATGTGAAGTTGTCAAGTGCCAGAGAGGGGTTTTCCAGGACAGTAATACTAAGAAAGTTTCTCCAGCAGTACGTAATGACAAATCGTGTTTGTAGAATATAAAATTTGGGCGGACTTACAAAAATATTCTGAGCATTGGACGTCTCTATTTTGCCTCATTACAATTATCGCATAGTCATGAGCTGAGACGTCCCCGCTCCTAACAACCTCGCCTACATATGTAATTGACTTAAAACTAACGGAAGCTACTTTGTTTTTGTGGGAAACAAGGTAATGTCGCTGATAAATAAAACGAAATATGTGAATGTATTGTCTGTACTGAGTTATGTTCGTGAATAATGAAAGATGTGCTTCACTAGCCTGCGTGTTTCAGTTTGTCGGGCTATAAACCATAAAATATTAAATTATCCGACAAGATTATTAACAGACAACACTAGCCTATTAACGGGGCGAACGAACTCAGTCCTCTGGAGCAAGGATACATCCGTGGTTGAATACAAATAACTCTGTACAAATACACAGCACACCAGGTGAATCGCAGGTCCATCTGCTATGGCAAGAAAAAAATGATTTGTACGATATTTTAAAGCGTTATGTATCGCCTTATATCGTCCATTGTTAGTAAAACTGGGCGTCGCGAGAACTGGTCGAAGCAGGTTCACCCGAGCGCAGAACGCGTCCTATTCAAAAGTAGTAGCCGGTTGTAAATAAACTATTGCAAACGCAAAAAGCATTCAGTGCGGCGGCAGACGTCAGGTATTTTTAGTGACATACGCATCGCAACTGCGGATTGAGGGTTAATCGTAATTCTGACCACTCACGACCGGTTGTTTTTTCCAGTCCCTCGCACGACGCGATGTAAACATACGACGACGTACAGGGAAATTGGCTGCGCTGTAAATCATTCGACCCGACCGTTCGGCTCCAAGCGAATTTGATTACAGCGACCAAGGTCATAAGTTTTATATCCGTAAAGGTCGCAGTCGTATATCGCGACTAGTCTTCCGTCTGATGCGGAATTCGGTTTTAATTGCAAGCCGCGCGCAAAAAATGTCTAGACCTTGGTCAATACGCACTCCCAAATTCTGTCAGAATCTATTTTAACGTGATAAAATTAGAAGTTCGTTCGAGTTATAGGTTACTTAAAGAGTCCTTTGTGGAACAGAAAGTGCGTGGGTGAGCTTTCAAATTTAGCGAAGGTCGGGCTTTTTTGAGGATCTCTCAGGAGTATATTCGACTGCCACCCCCGCAACAGAATGTTTTGCACACCAAACGATCCACGTAGGCGGCTAATACAGACGATATTATTTACCCGACAGAAAATAAGGACGGACGAAATTGCCGACGCCTCCGTCGGTGGTTAAACCTAACGAAATGGTAATGTTATACGAATGTTTGTCGGCTTAGCGTCATATTGTACGCTTCACGACACTCGCCCACGCGAGATGTTTCAAAACAGAGCATTTATTTTAAGATAAAAATAGTGTTCATTTGTGTAAAACGATTACGGGCTTGATTTATAAGTTATTTTACACATTTGTTCCAAACTGTTTGTTGAACTGTGATCAGAAAGACAACAATTATTGTCAAACATTTATGAATTCTGTCAAGTTGTCTTCGTCTACCATAACAAAGCTAATGTGGCTAGACAGACAATCAATGTCGTCAGATCAGCTGAATATGACCTTCTAAATATACTAAATGCAAGGTTGATTTAATGAACAAAGTTTGAAATCGAGTATAAGATTTGATGCTCAACCAAGGAGAACCTTGCTTAAAAAAACAGTTAATAGCACGTCTGTCGTGGACAATAAGGTGATAGGAGCGAGCACTGGAAGATTTACGACGTAGATCGGTAGCCAGGTCACTCCCCTGTACCATAAAGCTCTCGGCCACGAAACTTGAATGCGCCGTAGTCTAGGTTTTGTTTTTATATTCTCATAAAAATGAACCTCGGCTTGCAATCCCTCGAATCCCCGTGTATTTTATTCGCTGGTGTTTTTGCCCGTGAATAAATTAAATTGACGAGCGGTTAGTGTTTCTTTTTGTATTTTACATCGGTTTTGTGCGTTCATTGTGTTTACGAGTCGCCGGATGATCGAAATGTTTCCAATCAATGCAAGTTTTCGTGATTTTGCAATAGCTTTCAATGAATGGAAAAATCTTCCGTTTCTGCAAACATAGGCCGATATTACAAAACTGTGCGGGCTGAATTACTTGTCAAAATTGTTACTTGTATTACGTGATCCTAATTTGAGTTATTATTCCGACCAGAGAGAATATTAATAATCTAAAAATACTTTTAGAATATAAATATTCTCCTAAAACATAGTGTATTAGTGAGGCTATATTTTTGGTCGCAGCCACTCTAAGCGTAGGAAAACATTTTGGTTACATGGGGCTGGATATAAATAGCCCACGAACAGCGAGGCTAGTGACCGTATAGGAGCTTAGATGATTCATCCCGAACCCTCCTATTATCGCCCTCCGATTTTTAATAACTTCCCTCTCGATGACGTCACCGAATGCACTGACGCACTCGCGTTTGGAATTCATCACGGTCCTTGTCATACTGTCTGATTCACTGCTGCATTGTGTAGTCCAGATTTTATTTTCACTACACTGAATAATGTTACCTCGAATTTCGTTTATGGACCCTATTGTGTAGGAAAAAGCGAACACCGCGTAACACCGCGGCACATTCCTGGGTAATTCATTTAAAATGAGCTGGCAACAGAGTTCAACAGACTCATTGAAGGCGAGGCGATAACGGTGGTGTGGAACTCATGTTACTACAGTAACAAGGGAAAATATATTACGAACTCAATTTAACTTCACTAACAACGACGCGGGACGAGCGTCGCCTGTGCATCGAAGCCAAATTAATCAAACCTCAAATGGTGTATTGATCGTGAACTTAATTGCTTTGGAATTAATGTCGGTATGAACGATAGTTGCGGTTGTGAGTTGGAATAAAGGTTTATGCTTCGGTCACGCTGGCTGAGTTTGGACGGTCACCGACCTTCGTGTCGCGGATATGCAGCGGGCGTTACATCGAAACGACGTAAGAGACGGGGCAGGTTTTAGTTTGACCGCAAAAGAAAGAGACGAAAGGACAATAAAATATGGTAACCTTTGTACGGAGCGGTGCAATGTGCCGGTGAATCGGCAAGCTTATTTTAAATGGTCCAACTGTCTTAAGTTCAATGCTGTTGGTAATCTCTGACGTATTAAGGATACCAGGTTCGATTCTCGGTCGGAGCTGGCATTTATTTATTCGACTTGACATTTATGTGACATTATATAGTTTTGTTATCTTCAGTTCAGGGGCACTGTGACTGAATAATTTGCTTTCTAACAGATCTATTGGATTGAACTTAGTTTTCAACAGGAGCGTGTTCCATGGACGGTGATCAAAATTAACATAATTCTATAATTACGAATCTCGTATCAACTCGTATGGAACGACATGGAACGGTGTAAAACTAAACGGCGTCTTAGAAATGGCGGACGCGTGTCTTGGGGTCATCGATGCCATAGTATAAAGAACTGAGTAGACTTTTATATAAGCGCTTGGATTTGCGCCCATATATCGTCTCTCTGTAAATTGATCTGCGTAATACCTGGAGTTGTGTTGTTGAATTTTTTAATAGGCATGTGACATCAAATATTTTAAATTGCTTTCAGTATTTATATCTGTCCGAAAGAGATTATGAATTCTTCCATTATTAAGCCGTCATCAAATAATATTGAAAGCTTGGTACTTCTACCAAGCTACATCTTCATGTAGGACTATGAGTCCAGTAGAGAGAGACAGAAATAGAGTGCATCTACAACGTCCTGCAACAGCTCTCTGCAAGTTTCGTGTTCGGACCATCATCATGTTGGTTTCTAGGAAAATAACTAGCAGGAGATGATCCTAAAATAGACGCACTGCACTTTTCTTTACTTATACTACGGCGGCAGTAACTTTGTTCATGTGAGCGCTCTTGTGAGACGAGTCGAGGGCGAATGCGCTCGTCCCCTAATTGGCGGCACGTGCAGGTTTTTTGCAAGGGAGTCGTGAATGCGCTTGAGTGGCTAAGTTATCCTTTGCCGGGATAAGGTCGCGTGCGCTCACCGAGCGTAAACCTTGCCGGCCAATGTCAGAACCATACTGGCTTCGTTGCTATGCCGCCGGTTCTAGACCCCGTTTTAATGCATCCAGTACCAACCAGTCGCGATAGAGATAAAAATATATTTTCATAACATCTCAATCTTCCGTTTTTAGTTTTAAATAGCAACAACTCAAGTTTACGGATAGTAAAGCTAGGACTCGTATTTATGTTAAGGTGTTCGTATAGTTAACGAGCTAGCAGACCTCGGAGAGAGGTTAAGCCAGTTCATCCGACTCCCCGTTTCCACTCACGACCGAGATGAGTCACTCGGTGATATCATGACGCGGCGGCAGCGGCCGTTGTCCATGGCTGGAAGGCGGTTGATTAACATTTGCGAGAAATATACGGCAAGCGTGAAGTAAGCACATTCAGAAAACAAAACGCGGCAAGTCATTTTATCTTCTTATTCTTTTTAATAATCAGACGCGAAGATACTTCAACTGTAAAGATTTTTCGTATGGAGTAGTATGATAGACAAACACGGAATACATAAAAATACACTCTTTATTTATAACTCGCCAAATGTATGGTAACATTGACAGTTGATTAAAAAGTTTAAAAAAATTATCAAACGTCTTATCAACTTTGAGTGTAGCGTGCGCTGGTGGGGATGTTAAGAAATCATCATTGAACGTTGCTCGCCATTTGAGCTATTTATTAGGCAACCGTTTAGAGCTCGCACTAGGCACATTTTCAATGAATGCAAGTTACAGATGAAGGCAAGCGGAGCGTGTCACAACACACGGGCGTCGTATCGGCGGATAAGTGCGCGGTTACGCAAATCCGCAGATATGTCGGCGCTGCGCGGGCGCGCCGCTTGCACAAGGTTTCGCAGACCTTTGTTTTACGCAACTCGATCGATTTAATGGCTAGTCGTGCGTTTTCTCAGCTGTGCACCCGACAGCTAAATCCACGACACATTGAGAAACTACTACTTTAACAGGGAACTTGACAAATCTAGCCGATGTTCACTATCCACCGGACCCTTGCCCTTCAAACGCAACAATAAATGTAGTCCGTTGACAAGCTGTACGTAAACATTACGCGTTGGATTGAACTAACAATTCGATTTTCTTTTGTATGGACGACGGCGATGTCCGGTAACTCGTTTCCCAGAATAACAATCGAAGAAGTATTATTCGTACGAGAGCGATGCACCATCCGCGTCCGGTAGCCACGTCCGGTGTTTTCATACAGCCAAAAAAGGTGCGAACATGCTTTATTTATAGTCGTGACGAATGTTCGCCTCGTCCTCCTGCCTGACGACGTTTACGGGTAAGATCGATAATGTTTACGTGCAAGTAGATCGTGGGTCGCGGTATAGTTGTAACATAGCAACCGTAACGCGCATCATTGTTTAAAATGAGTACAGTTGTTCCGCACGAGCGAGGAGCGGCCGCGGCGGCTCGCTTCGCCAGCGCGACATTGGCACAGTTGCCGCGACCTCAACAGCCGCGAGTACGAGGTCGCTAACGAACGCCCCAAAACGAGCAACATCGCTGGCGGAATTCCGGCACGCCTGAATCACGCCGTATATTCGATGCTGATTCGATGCGCAATCATATCTGCCCCCGCCCGTCGCTGCCGCCGCGTGCCAAACTAAACTGCGCAGTTCCCGATTTCGTTGTACGGCCAACGGGACCCTTTTGCAAGATGACTCTCGTTTCACCCAGTTACACGACTGTCGAAACCAAGACGTATGGGTGGATTACCGAGCGCCCGGTATTATGCAAATACGTCGCTGTAACGGCTGGGTCTTGCACCACGTCGCCTTTGCCAACCGTGTTTCAAAACGTTTTCAAAATACTCGATGTAGGCGCAGGCGCGAGATATATCGCCGAACACCTCGGGCGGTTCGGACCGCTTACGCGGTATCGTGTTGCGTGGTCCCCCGAAATTACAGCAGGTAGGAGCGATCGCGTGTCGGTTCCGAATTTAAATCGGTTCTAAATGATTCTCTCGGCATGGAAGGAAATGTAGTGTCAGCCGGTGGCCGGGCCGGTATGCGACGCGGCGGCGTCTGCCGGGTCTGCGGCGGACCAATTTGGCACATCCGCCGCCGAGCGCCAGCGCAGCCCCGGCCATAAATATCCCGTTAGCGCCTCAGACGTGCGAATATACTTTCGCGACTAGACAACGGCCAGTCCGACCGAAATCCACTTTGCGAGACATTTGTCTTCCGACACACCCGATTGAATCCAGAATTAGGTACGTGTTCGGCGCCACAATAACGATGACGAGCTACGAGTACATAGAAGTATCGGGTTGTGTAACCGAACGCGGGTGTATCGCAGCGGCGTCATTGTTTGCGGTGCATTCGATCACCCGAGCCGGCTTCTGAACACCGTGTTACGCAAAAAACTCGGGATTCGTTGTTACCTGGAACGTTTCGCCGGTTATTATTATTTTGGCGTGGAGTGGGCGGGACGGGGCGAACAATGCGCCGAGGACAATTTTATACCTGAGATTGTTTACAAAGGCCTCGTACTATCTACGAAGCTTACAAAGCGGGCTCCAGCCTGTCTGGTGCGCTATGAGATTTATATAATTGTAAAAACGTGGGCGACAAATTAAAATTTAGAGATTACAATGGTCACTTTCATCGCGTGAATGTAGTTCCGCATGGTATTTCCTGTTTCAAATTTGGAAACGTTTAGTTTAAGCCAACTACAAACAGATAGACTATGACCAAACATCCGGCTTTCGTTTTAAGTTAAGTTTGGAGTGATAAATTGCTAGTGTTTTGACGGCTACGCAAAAAGGTCTTTTTAGGGACTTTATTGGCAGGGGTCGGTCGCTGGCACGATCGCGTGTGATCTTGTAAGGCAAGAAGATCGCTACCTGCGTTATCGCCAACCGACCTCGATTTCCTCCCCCAAGGCCCATGCCCGGATATACCGCAGAGATTTCTCTTGATAGTTTCTACTCACTTCAATGCTATTTAATATGCATATGTATTGTGACAGCCTGAAACACTTGGCTGAGAAAGCGAAACGTCAATTGGTTCAAATATTTAACGTATTTCATCGAATGGCTAAATTGTACCTAAAGAGTAAATAACTTACTAAGTACGACATTCAAGGGATCTATTATAGTATGAACTTAAATGGATTTAAATATAAACAAAACGTCAGGTCAGCCAGCCTAAAGTTATTTTTATCATAATTATCATGTCAAAAGACCTTGAGACGAGCCGGGAGTACCGTAACTTGATAAAGAAAAATAATTTGTTTTAGTCTCAAAGGACGGGAAAAACTACGGTCGAGTGTTAAGGAAATCCACTTCAAAGCGGCAAAGAGAGCGCGGAATCAATATTAATGCTCTTGTTTACCTTTGAGCAGGGACGACGACGGGCGCGGGATATCGCAGCATGGCGTCTCGCCGGATGACTCGAATTTAATAAGGGGGTTGCTTTATATCACGTGAGAACCGAGGACTAAGGGTGAGCACTTGATCATGCACCTCCCAGTCAAGTCCATTCTCACGATTGCGAAGAACAGCTGGAGAAAGACTTGACCGCGGCGTGTGCATAATCATTAGAATTTATTAGGGTCAAACAAGGTCAGCTGCTCCGATATATGTAAATTTCGATTGACCATTCGAAAGATCGCATGTGCCAGCAAAAGCGCTCTGGGAAAGTTGAATACACGAGATTTAGACTTTGGGGTTAAGCGCCGTCCTCGCATCTGGCTACCTGACCTACAGATGAAGGTCCGTTAAACTTAAAACAAAAAGCGACGTTTCATTTCCGCTTTCAAAGTGACATGTGATACTGGAAACACATCTGCAACATCCTGTTTTGTTAAATTAATGACCACTATAACTCGATGGTCGCGGCATCCATTTGTCAGAGATTTCTAGTCAACAAGAAGCTAAAGAACTCAATTCAGTTAAAAGAGTCAATGGTTTTAAAAATGCCGATTTGAGGAGAACTGTTTTCGCGGATGTAAAGACATTAAGTACCACATATATTTAATCTCGTTGGACTTTATGTGCAAATGTGAAACATTTTTGCTTTGAGATAACTTAGAAAAGGCTTCTCAAGTCGCAAGTGCTCGCCTCTGTGGCGGCGCTTATATTACGTAAAGGGTGGAGCAAAGTTTTTACATTTGAGGCACGGCCGCGAAGCTCCCCGTTCCGCATCGCAAAACTACGCTTTTGACGAGCTCGCTTTGATGGCGCTTCGCTGAAGAGTATTAAATTTTACCTTTTTCCACCGTCTGTCCACTCAAAGCGGGCCGAGTTAATACTGTTGTGTAAATAGAGATGCGCTTTCGTTCGTAAACTGCGGTTGAAACTGTATAACTGTATTTAAATTTATCTACGAATGTCGACAGGTTAGCGGCCGCGTCAAAGGCAAACAAATTTGTCTGAGAGATGTCACTGGGGACGTGCGACGATGTCAGGTCAAAGAATCCATTCGGTCATTTTCTGAAGCCTGCGGAGGCGTAACGATCATTGTCTCAGCGGGGACCTCAAGGAGAGCACACGAAATGGGTTGTTGCCCCGATCGTGGGACGAATACTCAATCCATTCATCCAATCTCATCAAAGTGTAAATATATCTTATTAGACGATAAAATGTTTTGAATGAAAGCTATTATTGAAATAAAAGAACCTTATTAAATTAACAATGCTTCGGGTTAATGTGGGGCAGATGAACGTGTGGAATGAGCCCCTTGGAATGTCGAAGTTAAGGGTGCATAAAATATTCCTTTTGTGGGAAGAATCACCTGATCGGAAGGGTGCACAGGTTCCCCGGCGCAGGGGTCGCGGCGCACGTCGCTTCGTGCGCGGGCGCAGACCCTGACCCGATTGCGGAGTATTGTACGGTACGCAGCAATGACACTCTCGCCTTGAGCCGCTAGCATTGCCGGAGATATTCGCAACAATGGAGGCCAGATAACGTTACAAAAGTTCGAAAATCCGCCGGTTCCTAACGGCCGGTGGTTGTAATTAATAAAGGCGTTGGGCAACGCTTTGTGGCATTCGCGCATACTATTGTCCTATTGTAGTGCGTTTAACTACTAACTACATCATAACTAATATTCCGACTGTATGCGTATAATTGAATTTGTTCAAATATATCTTTCGTGTAAATAATCGATCGAAGACGTTGTATAAGCAAGTAGCAACGGAAAACATTTCTCTAATGAACGTTTTATCTTTGTACACGTAAATGCAAGTAGTGAATTACCTCGATAGGTAATTGTTTATCGTCATACGTGGCGCTATCGAACCACAAAGGAAATGACGCATAACTCAACACAGACAACGTTTCCGCTTCCTTTCCGCTGGTTTTTGTCTTTATAATTTCTCTTCTCACGATCGATTTCGGTAATAAAAAACGACGACGGATGTTATCGATGGGATTGATTGAACAGACCCTCATAATAGTCATTGACAAATTTTCGTCGTCAGCAGCATTCAGTATTAACTGTAATTAGTATTGTTAACTTTGTTGCCAATATTAAATTAGCTTTTTTCGCCGACAGCCTGTTGCAAATTGCACAAGCTATTTCGATTTTCGCGGCAATTCGGTTGCTAACGCCGGGAGATATCGTCTCTCGGGACAGTTGCGTCAACTTGCGTCAGCGTTTCGTTGGTTAAATGTAGCGCACGGCGATCGGAACCTCGGCCGAATAGCCTGCACTAACAGGAGATAATGTCGTATTTCAAACGATTGCGACTCGTGCTGCGAGGTTTCTCGATATTAAATCAACTTGCGAAAACAGGCCCATAGAGTTAAGACATCTACAACTGTAGACGCAATCTATTCTAAATTACATGTAGATCAAATCTTAACATGGACACGATTTGATGCATTCATCACTTAAGTCACGGTTGCTGTAAAAACTTGATCTGTATGGAGACTCACCTCTGCGGGTCGGCAAACACGAATTTTCTTAGCTTGAGGTCCCTTAAAACGATGCCTTGTTCATGACACGCGGCGACCGTTTCCGCCATTTGTCTGAACAACCGTCGAGCTTCGTGTTCTCTCAGCCGTTTTCTCGCGCGCACGTACGAGTGGAGATCAGAGTGTGATCGAGGGAAGACTAGGTATACCCTCTTGTCACCGACTAGCACTTCATGAATGGGGTTGACGTGCGGATGACCGTCGAGACGGTAGTGCGCTTGTAATAAACTGCTGCAGTCTCTCGACACTACCTACGGAGAAACAAATATAAAAAGTCAATGGATGCAAATATAAAAGATGAAAGGAACCAGTAAGTAATAAATTAAATTGCACTTTTTTCAAACCATTGAATAGTCGACAAGATGTTTTCTGTAAATATCTTCTAAGAGCTTTATGAATATTCAAGTTCGTAGTTGCTATAAAACACGAATGCAGCGAGATACGGCAAGAGCAATTTTCTTTATAGCTCTGTTTCGTTAAAAACTGCACCATTCGAATTAAACCTATATTTTATTTTTACAAACTGCTGTTTATTCTTTAACAGATAGTTTTACGGGCGAATCTGATCTAAGGGAAGCATCCCATCTATCTAGTGTACAGTGTAGCAAAGGGACAGGCCATACGAGTTTTCGTCTACATTAAATAGATTCAAAGGGTTCTATTTCAAAGAGGGCCGCGATTCAAAAGGGCTAAGTCTAATGTGAATAACGAGGCTGAAACATTTACTGAATAGGGTTGCGCTGACCCCTCGCAAATAAGCATCGGGCCCAGTTGGCATCAAACGGAATTCCTGGGTGACGACAGCGGGTTTGGTAATCATACGAATGCCTACAACATTGCATACACTACACGTGTCGTAAGACGCAACTTTTGCAATAAAACTAATAAACGAATTTGAGTTTAGAGTCTGAGGCGGCGCTCGATCGTGTATTGCGATTATGTGTTATAAAGAGAAGCACTAGAAAATAACAGTTATTTTAGACTAACGACTAGTCACCATTTATTTCCGAACTCGCACGAAATGTCAACGACTTTGTGGACGCAAATTCCAAATCTGATTTCCCGACTCGAGAATGATGAATCACGTAGCGTGAGTCGTTATTATATTTCTTTCTTTACTCATATTGTATTTATAGAAAGTCCGGTCGTTATTTAAACGTAGACACAGCAGACACCTCGACGCGTAGTTTAACATATAAATCTACGTTGGGCGTTATGCGAAAATAAACATGACCCATTTATAGGAGTGTTTGCGAAAAAAGGACCGATAAGAATTCGCAATGCTCGTATGATAATATTCGGATTCAAAAGTGGTGTACGGCAGCTAACCTAGTTATCCTTATCAACATTTATATCACTGCGAGGTGTTGCAAAATTAATGTTACTACTTTGATACTTGTCCGACGCCAAACTTACGGGCAAGTTTACCAACCGATGCTTCTTGACTTAGTGCTATCGTTAAGTAAATGAAAGACTTCCATAATTACGTATATGATATTTTTGATAACAAGATAACCGACATTTATTTACATTTTTTTGCAGCGAATTGCAGACGATACATTTTAATTTAAAATTCGATTTCAGATATTTACTCTCTGGCTTTGGTACAGGGCGTCGTACTTTGATAAGTAAATTTGTAAGTATAATTTAAAGTAACTTTCCAAAGGCGTCGTTTACATAACATTGGGTTTACAAAATAAAAACATTTCCAATTACAGCTAACTACTGCTTAGCTCTCCGCTCACGGTTGGATTCCACAATCTCGTTTACCAAGCAGCAACGGTAGATTGTCCGTGGATTGATAAAGCTATTGTTACAAGACACTCACGAACAGTTACTATATTTGTAACACATCTCGGTTTATGTTTCCTGCGCGATCGTAAACAGTCTCGTTCGCGCAGCAATGAACTTGCGGCATTATGCTCTATTACGCGCTCATTTGAGTCGAATAGTGGGGGGAATAGGAGGGGGTCCGCTAGCCTCGGTGTGACATTCGGCGATCGGTGCGTTATCAACTCGTCTATTTCACAATGTCAATGAGAAGGTCAAGCCTATTTTCGGCGCGGCGGCATCAACTTATTATGACGTTTATGATATTTAAATCAAGCATGCGATAGATTCCGGTAGTTTAGGTGGATTAAAAAAAAAATACGATCATTTGATTAAAGAACAAGAATTATACCGGCCAGTATAACAGGCGAACGTAAGGTAATACAAATGTGGCGGTCGTGTCTGCAACAGGCGGTGTTGTAAATACACTCCGCGTTTAGCAACGATAACGTTGCCTCACTTAACCTTGCCAAGTTCTCACGAGGGAAGTGCCTATTCTGTTCCTTGACAATACTTGTATGGGTCTTTGTTAGCACTGGAACTATGTATCCTGTGTTGCCTAAAATTAGTGCCTGCGTGGCATATGAAGAAGGATGTTTAAAATAACGAGTTTTGTAATTGGTTTCTGGCTGTTCAGTAACCGGTTAGAAAACTACTCACCTCATCGTATGATAGTGTTAATTTAAATATAGTGATATAGACATATTTACACAAAATGTGAGTAATTTTAAATGCGCCACAACTTTATGAGCATGACGCAACTGGCGGAACAATTCGACTAAAACTCAGTGTTACTTCGAAGTGTTAAAATTAAACAAGGATATAAACTTCGAAAATTAATTTCTACTGTTTGTTTTTCCGTCACGAAAGTAGATACATGACATTGTAAAAACGGCGATGGCTCGTTGGCCTACAAGTGCGATCGAGCATCAAGGGGCCATGACATATAAAGTTTGACATCGATGTTGAGCAGAGACACTGAGTAACGCACGCGAGTTTTGAGCAAAAAAATTGCGAGAATGATTAGTTATTACTTATTTAGACGCTACTTATGTATTGTTATCGATAGCTAGCCGTCGTTAACCTATGTCGGAGGGCTCTAGGTATGATAAGAACTTCTTACATTTATGTTCGCTCCCTGAACGAAGGTAAGGGTTCCCAAATTTCGGAGAAAGAACCCCGCAGTGAGCCATTAACGTTGAAGCTACTATTTAAATTTAATTGTAAAAGCAAAATGAACTCTTTCGCTTGCAATAAAATTGGTTAATTTTCACGAAGGGACGCAACATGTGGGCATATTATTGAGGACTATTTATCACTATGGGGTCCCATCTCGTGGGATAGATTTGGCGATACGGCGCTTGTTAAATTATCCTTAATTAAATACGTAAGGATGGTCAGTGGTCACTGTGGGAATATATATTGTAAGAAACAAGGTTGACTATTCCTCGTGCTCCGTTTTATCTTTCCGATTGACGTTTCCTTTCTATTAATAACTTTATATCTGCAGTAATGGACATAAATTAATGATAGTGTAACCCGTATAGGGATGTATGTGGACATCGACAATCTCTGTAAATTCGCTGTACATCTTTTTTATTTTCCAAAATAACACGTGAGAAATATTCTCGACGTCTGTGTTAGCTGGTGGAGAATGCCATTATTCATCAAGCTAGCTCTTTGGTACATATTTATTTAGCGGTGATAATAAATGAAATAAATTATTGAATAATACAGTATCCATGTTTAATATTACCGAATTTAGGCATTCGAATATTTTGATCGGAATATGATTTAAACACTTCTAATTCTTGGTATGGCATTACTTATTCTTGCTCAAGGACTTGTTACAATTTTTCTATTTCAGGAAAATAGTCATTGTTAGCTAACTAGATCAGAGGTCGGAAACGAGAGATTACACAGAGTATCAATCAAACAATGCGCAACTTAGCTTTTGAAACCCGGCACGGTTTCAACACGATGCGTTACATACCCAGCCTGTCTATACCTAGTACCCAAATGCGAATTCGACCTTTCAATAACGCTCATCAATATTTTTTTAAAGACAGTCACGAATACATGTACCAATTTATACAATCACGGATAATATTTCATTATATTGACAATCTAAATTGACTCAGCTACCGAGTGACGCAATTATGTTAAAAAATCAATTCAGGAAGTGGTAGCCTAGTGGTTTGTCTGTCGCCAGGGCCCGGGTTTGAATCCTCTACTAATTATGAGTCATGACTAATCATCATTATCGTCACAATTCAAAATTTTAACATGTTAAATGCGTTTTGCAGCTTATGTTGCATGACAAATTACAAACATATTGTCACAATATCTGTATTAATAGTTAAACTGTAATGGAATCGAATGTTTTAAAAAGTTTAAAAAAAAGCTATTTACGTTAGTGTCTTTACAGTATCAAGCAAAAAAGGCTGCATACATCGAATTAGACCTTGGTATACTTGTAACTTATATTGTTATCTAGGATTATGTGTATTCCGGGAAATAGATCGGGCAATCTTTTCCCATAGGAAACTATTTGACGAAATAGACATTCTACACCTCCTTAATATAATTTGAGTGTTACCTACAATCATGTATTCCCGTGGTATCCTTAATGGTAACTTGGGCAAAAGTAAACAAGTTCTGACGCTGTTTGAACTATTAATTAGGGTACTTCCTGCTGAGGGGTTTAGCGTGAATCATTCTAAGGGGAGCAAAACCAGGAAAACCTGTATATTTAAATTCCATATCACTTTAAATTGAAAACCTTTGATATTATCAGTAATTTAACCACTTACACGGATACTATGCTTATCGAATAATTAAATTGCGATTGCTGTTTTCACAGGCTGATGAAATATTGCTAATATTTGCTACTATGACAATGTGTCATTGTAGTTTTTATGTCAATAGTCAATATACGAGCAGACGGGCCACCTGATGGTAGGCGGTCACGGTCGGCTACCAACGTCCACGACACCAAAATATTAATGTCTCGTTGTCAGTCAATAAGGAAGCGGTACCCTTTATTAATGGCTATGACAGCAACCGAAAGCGTAGGAACAGGTCATAGCTGATAGGATAGTAAGCCAAATAAGGGAGCCAGGTAGGAAACGATATAATTTATCAAATACGGTGCCTAACTTCGTTGTTCTTTGACTAATGCTATTTATATAGTAGTTAATAGGTAGGAATGTTTATGAATGTACAAACTTAGTTATATCATAAGTATATTAGTCGTAACGACATATTCTTGTGATTTGTACGTAGGTCCTTTGTAAAGCAGGGCGTGCATTTAAATCCTACACCATTATTTTTTCAACATTAATCATAAAAACTGGGTTCATTATAATGTTCACCAAAGTTTATTAAGCTTGTCAATCTCTTGGCCAGCATGGTGAACTATGGCCATAAACCCTTAACATTGTGAGAGAATAAACGAGGCCAGCAGAGGGTCAATAATGGGCTATGATGATTGAAAGTAGTCGTGAACTTGTAGGGTTGAAAGATTTCATTAGCATTCGAGAATTGGTCGGTTGTTAAACAAACAAAGTTCATTTCTACGTTTTAACACGAACCTTGTTAAATATTTAGTCAGATACAGTCTGTTTTTAAAAATAGAGTATCAAGGGAATAGTTTATACTGTTTCTGATGGACATTTTATTGTTGGCCTTAGCGGCGTTTACAGCTTCGCGCGGACAGAGTTAGTTTATTGTTCTTAAACCTGTATATAGTCTGCTAAGCTGTGCTTGACCAGCGTAGTCAACTTTTTTTTATATCAATCGATAGCCAATTTGGAGACCAGGTAGGATGGCTCTCTCAATAGTCTTTAAACCTCACATCTTTTAGAAGATTGGACTCTAACAGTGGAACTGAGATGTGATAATATTAAGTACTTACTTTGCAGACATATTCCTCTTGCGTGCGCACATCCACACACCGGCAGAGGGATGAGCCTTCCACCTGCTCCAACAGTAGATACTTCTCGGCTACTAAAGCAGCCTGGAACTGGTGCTGCGTTGGAGCAGGACTACTGGGCGCGGGACTCGAGGGCGAAGGTGCCGCGGACAGTCGATCCGCTAGCGCCGGGGACTGCGCCCTCTCCTCTGCCTTGCTGTTCTCTCCTTCTCCACTCGACGGCACGCCGATCGGCTTGCTCAGGCGCAGCGGCCACAACAACGACGGTGATCCGGGATCCATCACTACACACACTGTCACCGTCACTAAATCACTAACGTTCACTTAACACAAACACTTAAAACGATGAGGAACTACGATGAGATGAACATGATCTGGAAAAAAAACGCAATCCGATTAGAAACTAACACTGACGCTTGCAAATTTATTGCATACGGCGAGGAGTCTTACAAAATTCGAAACGAAACTATGAGACAATCGACGATTTAGTAACGCGGTTGTTTAGTAAGGGGAAATTATAAACTACCTACGAATATGGTACGAACCTTGAAATGTTTCGCCCTGAGTGGATATCGTACCAAAATTTGACTGTCCGTGGTAGCGAATCTCGCTCTATTTGTACGGAATTACGGGAAATGTTTCCGAGTAATTCGAGCACTTGTAGACAGGCCAATATTTTGGGCCGGTGTCCGCTCGGGATGTTGTAAAACTAAACGAACACACAACCGCCTCCCACTAACGCCATTGCG
>DWPQ01000430.1:0-16827 GCA_018251795.1 Perichares adela
CAAAATCGGTTCAGTGGTTTAGGCGTGAAAGCGTAGCAGACAGAGTTACTTTCGCATTTATAATATTAAGTAGGGATTAAGAAACGTGTAAAAGCACAACTTCTAGGCAAGAGTTACTATACTATTGATGATTATTTAAATGACAAAAACGTTTTCGAATAATTAACTCTGTATCTAGTTCCGTACAGGGTGGGAAATATTACTGTACAACATTTGTATTGATTAAAAGATGTGCTGATGAGTTTCTTTCGCCGTTCCTTCTCAACCATGATAATGCACCTTTCCAAAACGGTGGCAGAAGCAAAAAATTGACGTGTATAAGTTTACGAGTGATTTGAAAACTCCCGTACTGGAACCCAACGTTCGAACCACTAGGCTATAAGTTACTAGTCTGATGCTGGTATTTTATTAGCATAGCTGGCGTTTTTAGTGTTTAATCTATTAGTACTATGCTAAGAATGTCGTTAGTTAAGTCTGATGGCTTGACAAGTTACGAAGATGATGTCACAAAATGGTCATGTGTAAAATCCTATTAAAATGTTAATTTGATAATAAATATTTTAAATATACTATATAACATAATGACTCACAAATTAAGTGATAAAGTTTAAAATATGTGTAATCTATTTTTAACAGTAATCCTTACCTGGACGGCTTATAACCTTATCGGTGATCGGTAGTTTAATGGGTAATCGCTAGTAGTGATATTCAGCGCTTCTATGCTTAGGAACTTCAGCTTGAGGTTCCTAAAGCTTTATCATAGCCCATAGATCAGATATTCCATTGCTAGGCATGTTTCTCCCCTTAAACTGTATAGGTACACCTACCATCTTTTGACCCAATTGCTCCTTTGTCAACTATTGATATAACTCGATCTGTACTTATTCCATTGTCATTGAAATAATGAAAACAGAAATCGTTTTTGCATATTTCATTTATTTATTTATTTTTACTTTGCTTTTAACTCTTAAGATACATTAGTTTCAATTAAAACACGGAAATTAGAACATTGTATCAAAGTGTACTATCGGATGAGTAGGGGCGTGTTGAGGCCCGAATAGTTTCAACCAAGGCCACCTATTTCTGTCTAATTGAAGAAATGTACGAGTCTGCTATTGATATTGTTACACAGATGAGCTTAAGCGTTGTGCTATTACAAGCGTGATACAATCCGCATCAGGCGAAACCTCATTAAAAATGCGCACTAGAAGTTTGTTTGAGGCGCATAAAGCCGCTCACGCTAGCCGGTACGCGGCGGAAGGCCATAGTTTTTGATGATATGCGTCTGCGTTATAAGGCTGAAATCACTTGTTTTTGTTCTAGCACTAATCACTCCATCCTAAAAGAACTGCATATAAAGGACAAGTTCAGTGCCATTATACAATGTAAAATCCCTAAGATCTTTCGACATCTAAAGGAAGGAGAGCTCCATAGAAAGGCTGGTGGTGCAAGGCCAGGTGGAGGGAAACCACGCCAGACAGTCACCAACTCGCTGGACAGACCTTATAAAAAATGCTACAAAAACTACGGTCGTTCAGTGTGCCAGAAAAGCAACAAATCGTCGGGAATGGAGAGCTATAGCTCCTTAGCATTAAACAGGAACTGCCTCTCATCATCACAATACCAACCACGACCACTCTAACAAGAGTGCACGACTAACAAGACACGAACTAAAATTGTCTGGTTTCTGTGCATTTGCATAGAGGGATCGCTATCATTATACAGCTATAACAGTCCTAGTCCACTCACAATATGCTCAGCCGATGTGATCCATAGATATTTTATCTGGTATAGTTTTCTACAATTAATTATATCGCGATGTCGGTATTTATTCAAGGTTTAGATAGTGATACACGTGTGATACAAGGACAGATCCCCATGCAAGAGTTCGGCATTTATACCAGGCTCTTCTTTTATAATTACATTTAAATGAATTATATTCAACATGAAATCGACTTCACCATCGTCATTAGTAGAGCAGTTTTAGAACATGAATGGAATGTGTTTTAAGATACTACTTTTCTCTGAGCTAATGATTTTATTTATTAGTCTGTTTTATGTCTTGTGAACGGTTGCAATCTTGCAGTGGGCTGGGAGTCTATAAATTTTATTTTAGAGTTTGGTATGCTGATGTAATGATTGTTTGCATTAGTTTGTAGGAGTTCCTATTCATTTGAAGACCAACGGGCATGCTCTTCATTTGTTTGCATCCATTAGCATTCCGCAATCATGATTTTACTTCCGAAGTGGATAGCATATCTATATTATCGTACTATCATCTAACTACCCATTATCCTGCTTAACATAAAGTATACATATATGTATACCTAGGGCTACCTATAGGGCCTAAACTCTCTCTTTGTGAGCGGAGATCCGAGCCCAGAAGTGGGACAATTATGGGTTGACGTATATACATATATGAATAATAGGTATAACAATCCTTATATGTATATAAGGCGAAGTTATTGTAATAAATAAAGTGAAATATGATATGAGAGATATAACTCGATAATAATTAGTTACACTGTCATAGTTCACGTCGCGCCTGGGAAGGGCCTGGTTGATAGTTAGCAGTACCAACCGGCATGGAAGTACCATATATCCAATACGTCCATCAGATACGTATTGTAGGTACGTATTCATAATATTTTTTATGATCTTGAATGCTTGAGATTCTGTATTAATGCTTTAAATAAATTCGCTGTGTCATAGTGAACATGTCAACGCAATTAACGTAGCCTTATGTCCACAGTCTGAAATAGAACTAAGACCAGAATTAGGTCAGTAATAACTTGTTACAATGATATTGATGACGGGACAATCATAACAATATTTATTATTATTTTTTAATTACGACGTGCTCGACATCTCTTTACCTACTTTTCGACCTACTTATAAATAAAATCACAGCAAACTGTGTTCCAGATATTAATGCTGTTACTGAAAACAAGTCAATAGAAATGAAAATGAAACCAAGCATCATTGACTATGAAAGGAATTAAATATGGATGCACGAGCAGTGAATACCATAATGAACCGACGTATCTCAAGAGGCTTTCAATACGCCAACCGCCCGCCGAGTATTTGAAGTTAATTAATGGGAACAATGTGAACTTACAAAGTATCGCTGAAGTTCTGTAATTAGCGCACGTTCAGGTACTGTTGAAAGTAAGGGATTGGTCCCTGAAGTCAGCCAATGCATGACGAGAAATGATGAGCGATTCAGAGAGTAAATACCAGCGAGACACAGTGTCTAACAACTTATGTACAATATGAAGAGCGTTGCGTTGTTCAGTTCACATCTTCTCTACAGAACAGAAACACTTTCAAAAGTGCTGCTAGTTATATATATTAAAATATGCTAGTTATAATAAATCTATATATATAAAATTCTCGTGTCACAGTGTTAGTTGCCCTGCTCCTCCGAAGCGGCTTGACTGGTTTTATGATATTTTGTACGTAAATTAGGTAGGTCTGAAAATAGGTTGTAAACTATTTATTATACCCCTAAGTTATAAGGGGGTGCCGATGCCCAATATTTATTTATTTATTTTATGGACTAATTTTTTTTACATATATTTTTTTTGATGTGGCACAAAAAATACACATAACCCCCAATTTTCATTCTTCTATCACTAAACCATATTTTTTACGCCAACTTTTATTTGGCGAACAACGTTGGCGGGGTCAGCTATATAAATGAATATAAATACAAATATATAAATGAATTGCTATTCCTTAGTCTTGCTAAAACTCGTGAACGGCTGGACGGATTTGGGTAGTTTTGGTTTGAATTATTAGTGGAAGGTCAGGAAAGGTTTAAAAGGTACGTAAATATGAAAAAAGTGCTAGGAATATATTATTATATATTATTTTCTTTTAGAAACTATTCCTACCTGTCAAACTTTTATCCGTCCCGTCGTCTAAAGAGCGGTACAAAGTTTGCCGGGTCAACTAGTTAGTTAATAAATAATAATATCGTCAAGCCAGGCTAAAATATTATATACCCAAACAGGGTATAGTAAGCGATTATGCTTATTGTTTTTTCTTTGCCAGTAAAACAATCATTATTCTTTTGTCCTGTCTAGTGAAATGCACTCTACGCGTTTTAATGAATATAAGCGCCCGCAATTGCAAAAACTATCTGTATGATGTACTGCGATGGTACATAATGTAACCAAAAACAATCAAAAGTTACGAAACCCATTGGAATTATTCACTGATAACCCCTTTGAGATCAGCTGCCTCAGTTTCTACCTCACTACACTATTCAAAGATATTTTTTGTTACTAAGCTTCATTCCTATATCTACTTATAATTTACTGATATTTGTGATCACAGCCGAAGGTGTAATTCTGACACCAACTTAAGCTACTCGTACGAAGTATAACAAGAACCTTAAAATGAAAATAGTGGAAATTTAAAAATGCAACATGGCGTCCGGCGGCGGGACGGGAACTTCGCTCGAACGGAAAGCCTTCTCATCTGAAGTTTAATAATTAGTACACTTCGCTTTATTCCACTTTCAAAAGCAGGCCTTTTGTGAATTTCCCAGTGAAAATTCTATGGCAAAGAAATCATGAATATGATGCCAGTAATTCAATAGGTACCTGTTTAATTCAAAGTCTAGAGGCTGGTACACTGCTTTTGAATTTTGTCGAATGAATTTCAGAGTAGACTACGAGTTAACGTTCTAATAAGTAGGTATCGTGCGGAAGTGCATGCTGTAATGCATCAAATATTAAGTTTTCATAGTATACATAAGCACCAATGAATTCATTGACTGAGAACGACACTGCTAAAACGTAAGAATTTATACTTACCAACAATATATAACGACAGGGTTTATACTTTTTGCTAAGGACGTTTCTTTTGCGAGTGTAAAGGATAAAATAACTTCATAGTAAATAGTTTTGTTGTTTAATTATTATTTTTTAGTTTTTTTTTGTTTTCTTTTGTTTTTTTTTCGTGGCCAGCGTGGTGGACTATGGCTTTAAACATTCTATGTGTGAGAGGAGACCCGAGCCCAGCAGTAGGACAGTTATGGGATGTTTATATCTAAATGGTTTTGTCTTTTACTTTTTCTTAGATGAGAAACGTATACTGAGGATTGATACCATAATAGGTTTTTAACAGAAACAACATATTACAGGTTAAATAAAAATAAAAGTATTCTTAGGTACCTCTTTATTCAGCAATAAAATTTAATACATAAAAAAATAATGAAAATATTTTTCTTTGTGACAGCCCTACTAACTTTCACAGCTGCTAGCAATGGACGAGGCGCCAGCCACATTGGTCATATATTAATTTATTTCTATTGTGACATTCGCGTCGCCGGTGACGTCTCGTTACACGGCTAATAGCTTCATTTGCATAGTGGGTGGTCCCCAAATCACGAGTTGAGAAATTCCCTTCGTAACAAGCCGACCGTGGCTTAGCGAATAAAATACTGCACGCTGTGGGCTGATTAGTTGATTGGTCACGGTTATCAATAGCTATGGGTTCGGGATAGAGGGTTGAGCAATCGTGATACGAGAGTTCTGGGCTTTGATTGTGGAGTTGTGTAATTCTAGTGATGTGACGAATTAAACTAAACGAGGTAAGGTGGAAGCAATTGCGTGCCCTAGGGCGCCAGTATTAGGAATTTTAGGTTTTATTCCGTAAATTCAATTCGAACACACGCTTGACGTCATGGATACTGAAAGCGATGGACAACGGACATGACGCTTAATCGTGTATCCGCTCTCGATTCTGAAGTCGATCGCAAGATCCTTTGAGATATTGATCTCAAAGATTCATAGAATATAAAAATTAAAGCTTGGCCCACGACATTAAAAGGAAATAACAAATTAAATTAGGTCGCATGAGGGGTGAAATTGAAGATATGAAATAATTCGTTGTAACTGTCTTAGAAATGATAATTATACAGATGAAGAAAAATAGTTATAAAAACATTTAATTTAATTGGGAACAAAATACTTACTACAGTACTTTTATTTGCTAACTTTGTTCCTGGGTTAGAAACACATTTTGCTACTAGTTTACAATAAGATGAAAGACTTCTGCAAAACTATTTCCATTGTAACCATCAAAATAACTCTTTCCAATGTAATCTTGAGGAAATAAACAACACTTTTCTTTGAACGCGTGTCAAAAATCGCAAATGTGATGTAGCATTACACAACACAGACGATTTGGGATGGAGACGACCGACCTTGAACTGCAAAGTAATTGCAGTATAAATTCCTCGGACGTCATTCATCGGACATCATCGTGGATCTTTTGATGAGCTACATCACATACTACTTTATTTTGCAATGTGCTTGAGAGAATGTTATGAAAATTTGTAATGTAATGAGAATTCTAAGAAGTTTGTGTTCTTAGTGACTTCACAATGCAATTATAGTTATTTCACATAGTACTAAGTATATAAGTCACATACTATAAAAAGTGTAATCGTCAGTAGTGGATCACGTAACACCTACCATGCATTTGAAAATAAAAGAGAAGTAATTGCAAAGGTTAGAACAAAGAATCCCACACAAAGGAAATAGCAGTATCAAAGTTAATGGCGTATGGATTACAGGTCTGGTTTCTAGATTGCTATCTAACACTAGATGTCTGTAGTCAAGTCATGTAGCTTTCCGATCACAAAGAGGTTGAGCACGTGCTATACTTTATTGTACTTCGAGATGGAGTTCGATTTAAAATAGGAATTAGTCGATTTACTTCGGTGACTCTGTTTACGTCGTACTAGTTGTAGATTCTATCGCAGACGTATTTAGTTATGCCGTCACATCCTTTTTTTATCACTGGGAAATGCGGAGGGCACATCCTTTTAATTTAGGTGAGTATGTGGGACCCACCGACTCTGTCGGATTACCCAAAAAAACCAGCGAATTCCACATCCTCTTAACAGGGTGTCATAGGATCGCTTTCGCATGCTACCATCTTCACCTCCTCGTTAAACGTATTTGACAATAAAACATGTTAAATACATTATTTGGCTGGCAATGGCTGATGCTTCTGTATTGCGGATGCGGCGACAATCTTCCATCATGCGGCACGTCTCTTCGCTTAATGGATGTAAAGTCATGAAACCTAAAGTTAATTTCCGGCAAAAACCTTTCAAGACAGCCTTGATGAATAGCTTTTGATAATCCTATGCCCGAAAGCGAAAAATCGCGAGAGATTAAAGCGGACAGTAATTTGTTACATTTTGCCCGCACGTGGGGAAGTCGCAAAAAATGTCGATCTTGTTTTATGCCATTGACCTTAAGTAGGAAGCGAGCATTGACCCAAACATATTACGTATACGTTGCGTGGTTACGAAGCCTGCTTTAAGGGCAAACAAATATTTATTACATTTAGTGAACTTATGTTTCTATTCCTTCCCTAAAACTACCTTATGTTTAATGGAGAGTTGCACTCACATTTGCAAATTAAGACTTCGATATCAATATTCATAACTATGAAGGGTAATCAAACTAAAATAAAAAATACTTTTACGTCAAAAATGGTATCTCCAAAAACTAATGCTAAAAGTAATAGCGGAATAGAAATTCCAGAAAAACCTTTGGCTTTCTATTGAAACATAACATTAAATCAGCATCTGGGATTAACTTAAAATTATAATAATACAGCTGAGGATAATCTTCCGCCATTGCTATTGCTCAATAATAAAGCACCTTTTAAAACTGTAGCAGGAACAAATTACGTGCCTAAGTGTATTGACAATCTACTTACGTTGGATGGCAATAAATTTGACTAAGGCCTTGTTCTAGGTGTACGACAAACGTCGTATGTAACGTTCGTAACGATAAATCGGTCAAGCTGTTTTGAAGGAGTATGGCAACAAAACACTGTGACACAATTTTATATATAGATAGATAGATAGGTATGTATCTTTAACATGAACTTACCATTGGTTATATAACTCCGCTGTTTACGATTACAGAATGTATAATTGGCGATGCAGTTCATATATCGGGTTTCTATGACCCAGATCTGTAAACTGGTTTGAAAAATCGACATAAAATATCAGTGTTTATTGAAAGTAAATGTCGAATCCAAGTTGAATATTTTCTTTCTTAAATATTATAAATATATAATTTAATCTATATAAATAAAAATGTATTTTCGAAATGTTTGTCCAAACGACTGCATCAAATTGGATAAATTTTCTTCTGTGTTCGTTACTATGAGGTTCGTATGAAAAAAAATTATAGCAAATAATTAACCTATGTACAGTCTCAACACGAGATCTCTGAAAATATAAGACCTATAGACTTGATTTTGCTAGGAATATTTATTGAACCACTTAGACACCACATAATGTAACGCTAAGCGAAGCGTACGGGTGCAGATAGTAATTCATTGAAAACGCAAACCAAATAGAGTTATACCTAACCGACAAGGTATATCTGTCGTTTCTTTGGTTCCATGTACATTTCTTTTACAAAATCCTAAAGTTGAAACGTAATTTTTTTTTTAATTCCTTTTTGTTTATTGCCTGCAAAATTTTTCATGAAACGTATAAAAGCGCAACTCATAGGAAGAGGTTACTAGAGAAGTAATTATCAGTTAGTTCTACAGCTATTTCCTCAGGTTGAAAGTATTACTGTACTCCATATAAACACTGTATTTAAAAGGTAGGCTAATGAATTTATTACGTGGTAGAAATGTGCATAAATATATCAGTGATACATATGAATAAATGGCAGTCGTGGCCGAGTGTTTAAGGCATCTGACTCGAAATCAGATTCCCTCTAGGACCGTAGATTTCAATCCAACCTATTACGGAATTTTCTTATTTCTGTCCGCCTGAAGCTTTAAAGGCCACTAACAGTAAAATGTCCATCAGAAATTATATTAATAAATGAATATGTAATGACTGATATTTACTGCCAGTGGTCACTCGTCCAACAGCCGGCCACGCCCGCATTTGCTTAGCTCGGCCTATTACTTTCAAAACGTTCTGAGCGCAAACACAAGTTCACGTTGTAACTTCGGCAATAAACGCAAACACTAGTCTTTAGCTGAGATCTATCGAGCGTACTTATCTAACTAAAGTTTCAAGCGAAGACAGTATTCGTATTTTCAAAAACATTACTTTATTATTATTACAATATATTTACAAACTTAAGCTGAGTGTATCTAAGTGTACAAATTTGGTGACTTACGGTAATAAACGCACCAAAATGTCCACACTGCGAACCAAAGGAAAGTCATATGAGATAGAGTTCCTTTATGTCTACGCGTATAACATTTTATCTTCGTTTAATATGAGATAGAACTCGCCCCATCCCTTTCTAAAGTAAAATCTGCACCTGCAACAGCAATAATTACTTGCGAGCGGATACATCCAACCGCATTTATTTTTTCCCGCATTTCACCGGCACGTCTGCGTCCGTTTGTGAGATTACGGAACAAATGTTCCCATAACGCCATGTAGGGTTGAACAGCGATTGTTAACGCCGCCTTTGAGATAACGTATGACTAAAACGAATAACAGACACGTAAGGATTGAGCGATTTTACGTTCTAGATAACAGTGATATTTAGTTAATGAATATTGTTCACGTACTTGGCAAATGTGTCTTTAACAATTGCAAAATATATGCAACTTTACTTAATAATTGTGGGTAATGCTTTTAGTATATAATAAAAATGAATATATTCTACTTATTTTTAGGATTCCGGTCGGAGAACTTAGTTTGAATAATTTACTCGCGTCTAATTTTGACAAACTGGTTACGCATTTAAATTTTTTTTCGCTGAAGATAAACCTCGTAAGGTAAAGTTAAGTTAGTTAAAACCCGGAAAAATATTTTTATGGCAATAGCTGACAAACGATCTTTGCCAATTAACGGTAAGTGGTCACCGCTGCACGCCTCTCCTACACTGCAATCTGAAATTAGACAGACATTTAACGGTTGATTCTAGAAGGAGAGTGGTAATCCAGTTATGAAACGAGAGCGTTTAATATAATGATAAAGTTGTTAACCCTACGTCTAGCAATTTTTAATCTTCACGTTTGTGTGTACGCAAACAATTAACCGCACGAGTGCCGTGTGTGGCGGCGTATGTCGGCTTGGTGGCTCGGTGGCTCGGTGGCTCGGTGGCACGGTGGCGAGGTGTAGCGAATAGCAAACGTTTCTCCTGCGGCGTCTGTCAGCTTTTTGTGCTTTAACAAAAACACCGCCGACGACAAATAGCTTCGAGTCTCCGACTGATTGATTAAACGAGTTGTTCCCAGCTTTCATCAGTAGGCGCATTGTAACTTACTAAGGGCTTGTTTAGATTAGTAATGTTTGTAAGAAACAATTTAAGATTACCCTTTACAGTCTTCTGTGACTTCTGAAGGCTTCTTCTTCTGAAGACTGAATTAACCATGTAATACCGGAAAACTTGTTTTAATATTTTGGCACACACAAAAAAATTATGACAAGATAAAGGTACAGAAAATATGCGTAAAGGTACTGCTTATTGTTAAAGGCAATTTCTTTTAAGAATCTTAGAAATGCAGTAAAGATCGTAAATAAATAATGTGTGTAAATAATGTACGTTGACTTTATATTGTTAAGAATAAAAAAAATTATATACTTTAAATATAGTATACAAAATTCATAACACCAGTTGACGATGTTATGAATTTTGATACATTAATAGCTTCACAATAAAGCGAAGTTCGTAGTGGAAGTTCATTTACACTATGCCTCTATATACCTTATTGGAAAATCAATTCGTGCTAGACTGGACTAAACAGTAATTTAGCCCCAGTCAAAATATACATCCTGTATAACATTTTCAAACCTCGTACCAAAATCGATTTACCAATCCGGTTTTGAATGGGTAATTGAATTTCGAATTCGAAGTCGAAATTCCTTTATTGAATGACCCACTGTTAATGTCATCCGTTTGAAATTATCTCAATCTTTGCCCCAATCACTGTGTGTGGGGATTGTAAAAAATGTATAATTCCCGGCTCGTTAACCGGAACGTGCGTGTCGTTTATATCTTAACAATCAAATTAGTCTCCAATAAAAACGTCGAATATAAAGTCGGGAGAATATTTTTAAGAAAGGAACGTAAGCCCTGTTTCACATCGAAAGAATTCGATGAAACAAATGCAAAACATTTCGATCTAGGTCTTAATTATGTTTAAACAAAATCAAACATTTTTAAACAGTTCCTTTCCGGCAATAACTATTCCGCGTTGGATTTTGTATGCCGGTTAAGGAAACTATTCGAGGTCCCGCTAAATTTTTAGTACACTCTGACTCTGACGCTTCTTCTCCACTCCTTCGTCAAGCTCATACTTATAATTTGGTGTTGCAACGCGACTTGTGTCATTTTTCACAACTTCAGAGCATACTAGAAATCCAGCAAGAACTATACCAGTATCTTGACTTCATTAAAATAATTGCGTTTCAGGCATCTTTTCATTAAATCCTTTTCGCGAACACGTCAATCAATTTTTCTTAGCGATATTTTTACGCAAAAATCTTTATTAGCGATATTTTTGCGTAAGATTGAAAAAAAGTATCTTTTCCGCGTGTAAATCAAAAACCAACAAAATATCAATGTTATTATGTAGAATAACAACTACCAGAGGTTCTTCTAGGGTGTAACTGTATACATAATTTTAAATATACAAGTAACCTAAATAAATATTTCATATCTACGCTCTGATTCGACTAAAGTTCGACAACATAACAAAGAGACGGTTTGGTAATACATAAAAATAGCGCATAAATAATTATATTCAAGTATACGGGCCTCGTGGAGCGGTGACGTAATGCTGAAAGAACCTTCGGGTTCGCATAGAGTACTCACGTAGTAGAGACTATGTAATTTTATTATAAAATCTCAAAAATGGATACGCGACCTACCTCTAGAAATCTTGAAGAAACGTGTAAAAGCACAACTTGTAGGCAAGAATTATTACGATAGATTTAAATGACAAACATTTACGAATAATTAACTCTGTATCTATTTCCGCACAGTGTAGGAAATATTACGGTATAACAAATGTGTATTGATTAAAAAAGGTGCTTATGAGTTTCTTTCGCCATTTGTTCTCATCCTTGATAAAGGATCTTTCCGAAAACGTGTCATACACCATCTCTCTTTAATTTGTTTGCCCATATCTCGTCTTCCGTTATCATTGAACAAATGATGTTTCTATTCATAATGTAAAACAACCATGAAAACTAACAATTAAATTCTCACTCAATTTATTTACCAAGGAAATATCAGAATTTATACATTTAGAAATTTGCAAAGGAATTGAGTGTTTATTTTGTTATAGCGTAAATAAATAATTTACATGTCTGACAACGGGCGTGGAAATGTTTAACATTATATTTACTTGAGTATTATGTAAACTATATTTCATTTTCAACTTTATTATTATTCTGAAAAAATATATTTTATGACGGATAAACATTTTTACTTGGATGTTTGTTATTTACTATGACTTATTTTTGTTTATGTTTAATGAAAGCAGTTATTGCCTAGTGGTTCGAAAGATGGTCTCCTAATGGAGTTAACATGTTGGAATCCTGTACGCAACAACAATTTTGAATGTTTAGTAAGCACTACTACAAATTAATTATCACTTGCTTCGGTGACCGAAAACATCGTGAGGAAACCTGCATACCGGAGAGTTCTCTATAATGTTATAAATATAGGAGATGGTCTGAACATTATCTAAAATCAATAAAGTAAAATAGCTCCACGACTAATTTTATATTCGATAATTCAAATTACTTTGAGTTACTCAAGACACATACAATGATAATGAATTATTAAATAGCAAAAGGAGTCTACGATACTATATATTTTACTAGCTGTGCCCGCGGTTTCGCCCGCGTGGAAAGCTCCCAGCAGGCGAGATTTTTTAACATTAATCGTTAAATTTCAGTCAATTGACATAAAATCGTATTGCTCTATTGCCTATAACCTTCTCAAAGTATTGCACTATCTTTTAGTAAAAACGTACAAAAATCCGTTCAGTAGATTTTGAGAAAAAGAGGCACATACATGAGGGGACTTTTTTTTAAAATAAGTATAGATGACCCTTTAATTTATCAGTAACGGATGGATAGTTTGCTGAAATCAGCGTCTACCTTTTCAGAACTATCTAGTGACATATTACTCTATATACACGTGTCAAAAAATATTTTACGATACTAAAACTACATAGCGGAACGTTATGTTGTATGGAAACCCTTGAAGGTCGGCAAAATCCGGTGTTTTAGTTACGAATTAACTAGAAATAACGCTGACAGCGATAATGAGCACAGTAAACGTGGAGGTCATCCCTTGCATCATTTAAATAATACTGATTGACGTAATAATGCTATTTCGAATTATAGAATTTCAGACAGTGCAGAACTGTTCAGATTTATTTATATCAATCAGTTACAGCACTAAGTTATCGGGTAAACGTAGACTCTCGACAATAAAAGGAAAGAAAATGATTTAAATGTTGCCTGGTGAAATATACGTGAAAGATGTTCCAATAAGCATAATATCATACATACATAGTTTACAACGGTCAACCTTAGTCAGGATTACAATATTATTTAATTAACTTGACGACCCGACTTCTTGTTAAATAAGACTATTACCACCGATTTTTAAAGAGATTTAATCTACAAATAGAAACTGATAGCTGTGAAATTGCACAAAAGTATTGTCCCCTAACTTAAACCGCGCTGTTGAAAAGACTAGAACTAGGGATTCTCAAATAATAATTATGATCTAATGAACTACTAGCTGACCCTGCAGTATTTGTCCTGCCCGGAAAAACAGTGACTGAAAACAATAAAAATCCCGGAAAAAATAAAAATAACATGGGGAAAATAGTAGCCTATTTTCATCCCATACGAAATTTTATCACAATATGTTCAGCGGTATGGCCGTGATCACACGCCACAGACAGACAGACGGAAATACAGAGTTACTTTCACATTTATAATATTAGTATAGAGTATAGATTAAACCCAAAACCTCGTGTACAGATCAAATATAGATACTAATGACTCATTTGATGTTAAAAACTGTTTCGTCGACTCGAAGCCGTAAATGAAATACCCTCAGTTATTTTCTTGTTCGAATGAAATCTCCTAGTTCCTAATACATAATTAGACACAGCACACGTCGTTGCAGCCTCTCTGCGGAGTAATCTCTCGAGTGTTTCCAATCTCAAGTGTTCTTTGAACCGATGCGTTTGAAGTGCAAGCGCACACTTACATCATCTGCTCGTTTTAGCTATACTCAATTTGAACTTAATCTTATCATAATAGAGATAGAAATGGGTTGAACAGTTCGTCGTCGATTGACTTACACATTTTGAGCAGCGTTCTATCTAATATAGCATCAAGCACAGTTCAGATATCTCAAAGTAACCGAAGGCCTTAAGCAAGTATTGAAAATGAGGGATATTATACTAGTCTCAAAACTATGGTACTTAACTGTAAGTTAGTAGGTACAAGCTTAAAGTACCGGAGGCACTAGACAAAAATCTTAGCGGTAACCGTTCACGCTCACGCTATTTTTAAAATGTGTGGTAATGACAGTCCCTGCGGAAAGGTTTATGCCGTGACAGCACATCATCTTTCCGCAGGGACTATCATTACCATACATTTTAAAAATAGCGTCAGCGTGACCGGTTACCGCTAAGATTTTTGTCTAGGGGCTTAGGTACCTTCTGACTTTCTCCTGAAGGACGTTGGAACGTAAACTATCTTATTTAATCCCAAGTACTCACATAATACATGGACATATTATTCTTAATAAACTTACACTAACATCTGTTGTAAATTCAATAGTAATTTAAACGCTGTATTTAAATATTGGAACCGGTTTATATGCAACGAACAATGCTAACGTCATCGGAAGCAAACAGAGAAAGTAAAAAGAATAAGCCACAGAGTAGCAATGTCACAGATACAATTTAAATGTAGGCTAAGTAATCAGAGTTATATTTAACACCATCCATCTAAATTACCATAAATATAATAAATTACAGCTTACTATACTGACTGTGATAGCCTAGTGGAAGAGCAGTGATAGCCTAGCGGTGGAACGTTGGTCTCCCGAACAGGAGATCGTGCGATCGATCCTCGGCGCGCACCAATAATTTACTAAAATTATGTGCGTATTAGAAATTAATTATCACTTGCTTTTCGGTGACGGAAAACATCGTGAGGAAACCTACACACCTGAGAGTTCATAATGTTCTTGAAGGTGTGTGAAGTCTGCCAAAACGCATTTGGCCAGCATCGTGGCATATGGCCTTAAACCCTCTCAATGTGAGAGGAGACCCGAGCCCAACAGTGGGACAATTATGAGTTGTGATGATAATACTGACTTTTAGTTCCTCGGCTACTGCCTTATAGAAAAGAAAGTTATCGTGAAAAGTTTTAACGTAATTTGAATTCACTTTTCCCCGATCATCACTTGGCCCGTTACCGCGCTTGACGTGCAGAACTCTTTGGTAGAGCACATTATTGTGGAATGAACTTCCTACAAACAGTGAGTTCACATTTCCAAAAGATCCCAATGAAATTGGTGATTTTATATACCTACATTTTATTAAAAGACATGACGTCACAAATATCGATACCATCTTCGAGATCCCGGCTCCGGACATCGGATTATTATCTAGGAAAACAAATCCTGTCAAACATAAACAGTAGCTTCCTAATTTAATAAATCAATAATTTACTGTTATTTTTATTATCTGCAGCTCATAATATTTTTGTTGGCTACAGAGTATAAATTACAATTTGTTGGAAAAAGGATGTACCTGCTGTGCAATACCCGTAGTAGTAACTATTAAATAGCTCCTAGACTAACATACATAACACCGTTATTTTCCAATAGATTACGTATAGAACTTACAATAACACAAAAGGAAGACGTGAATTTTATTACACTATGATGATACAGATGTGGCTACCCTGTGGGTATTTTAATGTTATTACCATAATGAATCTGTATTAAGTATCATCCTATCTATTACTCCGTAACTGTCAAAAATATGAATTAAACCGCGGTGCACATGAAAGATTACAGTAGTAAGAAATTATTTACGTCAATTAACACAGTGACTTACTGAGCAAGCAAGTAGGCAATGGCGCCAAGTCCGTTCATGAAATCTTGAAGATTCTTCAATTAAATGCAGCTGACTGGCTACCAACCAACCTTCTTCTAAAACTCGACAAGTTTTTAGCGTATTTCTACTCAGCAACTGAATTCCTATTGGAATATCAATTTACAATTGGATTTATCGATTACTTCGCATTGTGGTCTTCGTATTACTGCGGAAGTAGGCAAACCCCCTTGGATTAAATTATATTTGACTGCCGATGACGAAATTCGAATACTTCAAATTGTATAGTGACGTAGATCATTAATTTAGCACTTACGTAATTCACATACATATAAAAGTTTTAGAATTTCGTCACTATGAATGAGCAGATGTTCCGTTTCTATCTTGCCTGGAAATGCGTCAATGGAAAGGAATTCTTTAGTATCATGGGGGCCATGGGCTGCAGTGATAGCATACCAGGTGGCCAATCTGCATACCAGGCGTCCGTTTGTCGGTTAGTAACGTATAAAAAATCTATCTATGTAGTCTATAGGCCCTTACAGTACAGAAGACTAGGACTACTCACGATCGCGTGACCTGCTTGCTTGCCGTACCACACGATAAAACTCCATATCTCACACATACACATCAACCCATAATTGTCCCACTGCTGGGCTTGGGTCTCCTCTCACGCAGAGAGAGTTTAGGCCATAGTCCACC